>CABHPH010162680.1:0-31224 GCA_902168325.1 Peromyscus nudipes
TGTGTGTGTGTGTGTGTGTGTGTGTATTGAACCTAGGGTGTCATGCATGTGAGGCAAGTACTCTATTGTTGAGCCCTAGACCTATATGTTAAAGGGCTGGCCACCAAACTGTGGCACCATTGAGAGATAGTGAAACTTTTAAGGTGTGAGGCTGCATGGAAGGAGTTAGGTCACGAGGGGCATGTCCTTCAAGGGGTTATTAGAACCCAGACCCTTTCTTCTTTCTTTGCTTCTAGCTGCTATGGGTCAGATTTCCCTGAGGTACACACTTCTGTCATCATGATGTACTGTGCTTAAAGCAACCAGGTCATGTGACTGTGGATCAAAACCTTTGAAATTGTGAACCAAAATAAGGTGTTTGCCTCAGGGGTTTTGTCATAACAAAGAGAAGTTTAACAGAGGGAGGTGTTTATGAAAGCTCAGAGGTTCCTAACTTGGTGAAGAAGGGAAAGAAGGGTAGACAATGGTGAAAATGACATCTCACTTGAGACCTGAATTATGAGAAATAGTCTAGGTTTTGTGTGTGTGTGTGTGTGTGTGTGTGTGTGTGAAACCCACACTCCTCACAGGTTCTCAGTACAGGAAGGTTCTTAGTGTCCTGTCCCCATCCCAGACTCTCTTTTTCCCAGAGGAGACAATTGTTCTGATTTCTGCCCTTGTAGATTTTCTTAGTATACTCTACAGGCTCACATGATGGGCTCACACAGCCTGTACTGTTTTGGGTCTGTGGTTTCACTCCACACAGTGTTTCTGAGATTTGTACACGTGGTCACATGCTGAGCATTATCCTGCTCTATGAATATGTCAAAGTTTGGACACTTGAGTTCTTTCCACATTTTGACTACTTTAAATAATTCTTTTCTATTCATTCTTTTGAGAACATGTTTCATTTTTTCCCCTGTGGAATAAACGTGTAGGTATAGAATTGCTAGGTCCTAGGCAGTTTTACATGTGGAATTGACAACAGGTATGTAATATGGTTGAACCATTTTATACTCCCTCCAGCCATGTGTGAAGGTTGCAACTGCCCCACATTCTACCACTGGGCAATGTCCTTGCTTTCACTCTATCTCAACCTTCCCAGTGCTGTGACCTTTTAATCCAGTTCCTTATGTAGTGATGACCCCCAACCTAAAATTATTTCATTGCTACTTCGTAACTATACTTTTGCTACTGTTATGAATTGTAGTGTAAATATCTGATATCCAATATGAGGGTGTGACCCACAGATTGAGAACTACCGCTCTATGCCATTCTAGTGGGCATACTATGGCTTCTTTTCCATTGTCCTAATGACTGATGTTCTTAAGCACATTTTCATGCCTTCACAGTCATTTCCATATCATTCTTGGTGATGTATACGTGTTCAAATCTTTACTCATCTTTGTATTGAGTTGGCTGGATTTTAAATTAAGTTTTAGGCATCCTTGGTATATTCCGAAATCTGATTTTTCTTTTATGGTGAGTATTTTCTATGTTGAGTCTGAGAGATATCTTTGCTTATCCTAGGGTTGGAAAGGAAAGATCTTTTCTTTTCAGCTTTTATATTTAAGGTCTATGATCCTCAAATGGCATTCTAACTTACGAGTTATTATTTAACAGGTGTATATGGTTGTTCCAGTATCATTTCTACAGAAGGCTTGCCTTACCCCTCTGAATTATATGCTGTTTATGACATAACCACGGAAGGTTTTTTAATACAGGAATAGCTGGGCCTCCTGTCTCTGTTCCACTGCCATGATTATCTATTTTGTGTCAGTCGCAGAGAGTCTTGGCCACCATAGCTCCCCTCTAAGTCTAGGAATCTGATGGCAAAATCCTCCAACTATAATCTATCTTTACAGTATCACACAGAGTATTTAAAGTCCTTTCCAGTCACTCATGTAGTTTAGAGTCATCGAGGGGTATTTATTTTATGAAAGCCTACTGAGATTTGAGTTCCTATGGTATTGGATTTATCCCCCTCTGTCCAGGCTGGCTAGGCAATCCAGCATGAGGAATAGGATCCCAAGAGCCAGCCAAAATACCAGGGACAGTCCCTGCTCCCATTGCCGGGAGTCCCACAAATAGACCAAGCTACACAATTGTCACATATATGCAGAGGTCATAGGACCTCATATGCACATGTATGACCTAGGGGTCAGTCCCTTGCAGGCTCCCTGGTTGTTGGTTCGGTCTCTGTGCGATCCAAGAGCCAGGCTAGCTGTTTCTGTGGGTTTTGCTGGAATGTTCCTGACCCACCCTGTCTCCTACAATCCCTCCTCCCTCTCCTCAGCAGGACTCCCCAAGCTCAGCCCAATGTTTGACCATGGGTCTCTGGATCTGCCTCCATCAGTCACTGGATGAAGGCTCTCTGATGACAGCCAGGGTAGTCACCAATCTGATCACAGGGATGGCCAGTTCAGGCTATGCATCCACTGCTGCCAGGAGTCTTAGCTGGGGCCATCCTTGCAGACTTGTGGGAGTTTCCTTTGCATCAGGCTTCTATTTGATCCCATAAAGCCCCTCCATCAAGTCATCACTTCCCTTACTCCTCCGTTCCACCCAACCTCCAACCCAATCCCTTAAGCTCACCTGCCCCCATTACACTGGAGATGTCCTCTGTTTCCCTTTCCCAGGGAGATCCATACTTCCCCCTCTTCGCCATCCTTGTTACCTAGCTTCTCTGAATCTGTGAATAGTAGCCTGGTTATGCTTTACTTTACAGTTAATATCCACTTATGAGTGAGTACATATCATGTTTGTCTTTCTGGGTCTGGGTTACCTCACTCAGGATGATTTTTTTCTAGTTCCATCCATTTGCCTTCAAATTTCCTGATGTCATTGTTTTTAACAGCTGAGTAGTACTCCGTTGTGTAAATGTAACACGTTTTCTTTAACCATTCATCTAAGGTGTTTCTTTCACCAATTGGAGTTCTGGGAAGGAAAATTCTGAAGCCAGCCAAGATTCATGTGTACTTGAGACCCCTCACAAGAGGGCTTCACTAAGGAGGAAAGGCTGCCTATTTTTCCTTTAAAGTCATTTGTGTAACAGGATTTGGGCTGCATCATTTTAAATATATTTCACAGCTTTAGTATATCTCATGGACAAAGTTAACATCTTTCAGTTGACTTTTTTTTTTTTCATACAGTGTATTTTGATCATGTTTTTCTCTCCCTAGATTAACATCTTGATAGAGTGTTTTATCTCTTTCTTTTTTCTTTCAGGTTAATTTGTTTTAGCATCACTAGAGGGGAAAAATCCCCTCCCTAGAGTGAGACTCTAGCTTACTAGTAGGAAAGGAATTCAATACACATTCTACCATGTGCATACCATGACCTGTATGTTTCGGTCATGGGAACAGGACAACATTTAATTCACAGTTGTTATGAACACCCTGTACAGATTTTCTGTGTATCCCAAGTAGGGACACAGGATGACATGTTCTCCATAGTCCCTCTCCATTCATCACTCTCCCCACCATAAATCTTTTTTTTGTTTATATTTTGTCAAAATTTTCAAAGAAAAAAAATCCCCTAGAAAAAGATCTCAAAACTTTTTGGTAGGCGAGAGATATCTCTGGATAATTTAAGCCATCACTTTATAATGCTGGTGTTCATATATCTTTCCTTTATTCTGTCAGGATTTCACATGTCCAGGTTTCTCTGTTTAAGCCAGTGCTAGGGACTGAACCTTATGCATACTATACAAATGCTCCATTACTGAATCTGCTCCTCAAGCTTTGTTTTATGGGCTCCGTGGAATGAGACTGGTGTAGTACAGGCTACTCTTAGACATGGCATTTCTGGAGGACCCCAAGAGAGACACGCATGGAGGACCCCAGGAAGGAGAAATAGTTAAGATCTCCTCAGTAAACTGGGGCATAGGAGTGAGGGAGTGGGGGAGGGGAACATGAGGGATTGAGATGGACAAGTTGTGGGAGGGATGGAGAGGGAGAGCGCTGAAAGAGGTGTCTTGATAGGGGAAGTCATTATGAGTTAGGCAGAAGCCTGGCACTAGGGAAATTCCCAGGAATCCACAAGGATGACCCCAGCTGAGACTCTTAGCAACAGTGGAGAGGGTGCCTGAACTAGCCTTCCTCTGTAATCAGATTAGTGAGTACCCTAATTGTCATCATAGAACTTACATCCAGTAACTGATGGAAGCAGATGCAGTGATCCACAGCCAAGCCTTGGCCTGAGCTCCTGGAGATCAATCGAAGAGAGGGAGGAGGGATCATCTGAGCAATGGGCAGGGGGTCAAGATCATGATGGGGAAACCCACAGAGACAGCTGACCTGAGCTAGTGGTAGCTCATGGACTCTGGACCGACAGCTGAGGAACCTGCATGGAACTGAACTAGGCCCTCTGAATGTGGGTGACAGTTGTGTGGCTTGATCTGCTTGTGGGGCCCCTGGCAGAGGGACCAGAACTTATCCCAGGTGCATGAACTGGCTTTTTGGAGCCCATTCCCTATCCTATGGTGAGACACCTTGCTCAGCCTTGATGCGGGGTGTGTGTGCATGTGTGCGTGTGTGTGTGTGTGTGTGTGTGTGTGTGTGTGTGCTAGGCCCTGCCTCAGCTTGGTAGGCCAGCCTGTGTTGACTACTCAAGGGAGGCCTTACCCCCTCTGAGGAGTGGATGGGAGGTGGGATAGGGAGGGTGGGGGGGTGGGAGAAGGGGAGGGAGGGGGAACTGGGGTTGGCATGTAAAATGAAAAAAATTAAATAAAAAAACAGTAAAACAAAAAATAAGTTAAAATTTTAAAAATATAAAAATAAAGATGCTCTGAGAAATATTTCCCTTTGAGATGAAAACAAAACCAAACCAAAAACATACATGGCTTTTCTATTGTTCCTAGGGTTATAGTGACTTGGCTATGTGCTGGCTTGTGATAACTTCATTTTATCCCTGTAGTAGGTGAGCTGTTAGGCTTCTGCAGCCATTTTTATACAATGCTCTGTGTCTGTGTAGTTCTTCCTGAAGACCTGTGTAGCTCCCCCTCCTTCACCTCCAGCATCCTTCTCTGTATGCTTCTTTATGAATTTAACCTGTTAACATCCCCTGATGGGATATCTTATGGGATAGGCATTGTTAGGCTAAATCTGGAAATACTTTGACAAAAGCAACTGAGGTAGAAAGGATTTATTTGGTTCATAATTCCAGGTTACAGCTCATCCTTACAGGGAAAATCAAGGTGACAGTTGGAGCAGCTAGTCACATCACATCCACAAGTCAAGCGCATAGTGATGAATGAGCTCATCCATACTAGCACTTAGCAAGCTCTCTCCTTTTCTTTCTGTCCAGAGCCCAGCCCATGAAATGGTGTTGCACACTTTCAAGGTGGGTCTTCCCATTTCAATTAACCAGATTAAGAAAATCCCTCACCTCCATGCCTACAGACCACCTTAATCTAGACAGCACCTCATGGCAAATCCCTTCCTAAGTGACTTTAAATTGCGTCCAGTTGACTGTTAATACTGATTATCACAGTCAGCAAACCTGAGGTGAGCTTCTCACCTTGTAGAAGCTCAGTGCTGTCTTGGGTTCCACTTCCCAGGGTTCATTCAGATTTTGAAATTGGATGGGCCGAAAACAGAGGTAAATGTGGAACACACACCATATACTTCTTTTCTTCTCAAGATCACAGTTCTTTGTGGCTTGCTATTTAGTGACCATAGTATTTGCTTCATATATGTTGTCTAGTTTTTAGTGACAAGGTAACAGGGAAAGTAAGATGTTTCCTCATTACCGTATGATGGATAAAACCCGAAGTCCCAGGATCTTTTCATCTGTTTCCTCAGAGCCCAGAGTACTGCCCAGACCCAGGTTAGCTGAATGAACAGTCAATCAGTTCGATATACAGACTGGCCAAGGGAACAAGGCAGAAGGAAATACACTCCGAGTCTCTTAGTGTGGGGTTTGCTATGCTGTATTTCATGGTTTTCATTTTCTTCTCTTGTGGTTTTGAGTGAAGGCTCAAAGTTCATCGTGAATGGCCTTTTCTTCCCTCTGTTATGAAACTGATACCCACACTTGGAACGAAACCACACCTAACCTTTTGGGATTCACTTTGAGGGACTGTGGGGAAGCACAGGGAAATGTCTAGGAGTTTTCAGTATGATTTTCTTGGTTTCTTTCTTTTTTTTTTAAATGAAAAATTATTACTATTACTATTACCATTATTATTATCATCATCATCATCATTATTATTATTTGTATGTGTGTGTGTGCGCCATGGCACAGGTGTGGAAGTTAGAGGACAACTTTTTGGAGTTAGCTATCTTTTTACACCTTTTGGTGAGTAGCAGGGACTAAACCAAGGTGCCAAGGCTTAGGAAGCGAGTGCCTATCCACTAAGCCATCTCATTGGCTCTCGGTTTCCCTTTTCATTTAACAAAGCCACAGAATGCTTGGAGGAGCTGCTTGATGAAATCAGCGACTACTTTTCTTTTTTAATTTTTTAAAAGAAATTTTGTTTTTATTTCCTATTTTATGTGCATGAGTGTTTTGCCTGCATGCTCATCTGGGCACCACAGGTAATGCTTGGTGCCTGTGGAGGCCAGAAGAGGGCTTCAGAATCCCTGGAACTGGAATTATGGAGGGTTATGAGCTACCACGTGGATGCTGGGAGTTGACCTTGTGTCTTCTGGAAGAGCAGCCAGTGGTCTGAACTGCTGAGTCATTTCTCCAGCCCCCTTTCCTGTTTTCTTGAATGACCCTAACGAACAGCCTGGTCCTCCTGTAGCAACTGTCTGTTTTCTTTCCTTCTTTCTAGCTGAGGATGGCTTACTGACTTGTGTTTGAACCTGGAAATGACCGCATGGGGTGTGGGAGTCACAAGAGTTTATCATGGGCAGAAATGTGAACCCCTAGAAGCTGAATTCAGCTGCTTAGGAATTAGCAGCATCGCTCAGTTTTGTTTTTGTTTTTGTTTTTGTTTTTTTGTTTTTTGTTTTTTTTTTAACAAGCTTTCTTAGTCTCAGTTTATAGACATCTGTGGTAGTTATAATACCTACCTTCTAGGTAAGGTTGAAGGAATTAGCACAGTTGAAGCACCTCATACTGTACCTGCCTATGATGTCTGCCTCAGAACTCACTGTGATGAGGTCAAATGGCCAGTGACTGATGCTATGAGCCTGAATCACTCCCTTCCTTGAAGTTGGTTTCCTTCGGGGGCATTGTCACAGCATGAGAGAGCTAACCCAAGAACGCTGAGTCTCAGAAGTTTGTCTTAGTGAGTTATTGAATGTGGGGGTGAAGGGACCTGTCTAAGACCTCAGGCTCTGTCTTGACACACTTGGTGGGAATTATAGATGTCTCCAAAATACATCTGGACAGTGGAACAAGGTGTGATTATCCTGGGAGAAGGGCAAGTCCCAAAGCCCTTCCACCACACTCCCTTGCTTCTGTCTGCATCAGATCCATACGTACTTCTAGGGGTTTATTCTTAGCACGTACCATCTACCGTGGGGTTCCTCTGACCTTTTAGCACATGGACCATATTCCTCCTGGAAAAGCATCAAAGGGTTGGGGACACGGTGTCATGGCTATTCAGACTTGCTCAGTCCCTGTATTTTTATGACTCTTTCAGCTTCCTCTTTGAACCTGTCTTTACTTTCCATTAAACAGACACTGTCATCTGGGTCCCAACCCCTGCCCACCACAAAGCTCTTGGGAAGAGGGACATAGCTTACTGTTTTCCTTGGATGTTAGATCACGTTTCCTTATGCAAAGGCAAATACTAAGAGAGCTCCCTGACACACAAGAAATAAAGCTTAGTTGGGTGTGTTTTTGAAAAAATCGTGTGATGAGAATGATGCTGGATCTCCCTGCAGCAGCTGTAAGAGAAACACTTCCCATCTGAGAGCATGGAGCAGAGCATGTCAGCAGACCTAGAGGTATGGCCTGTCTGCTTTGGCCCAGCGACAGCTGGTAGCTAGCCCGTGTTTTTGCCTTCTTGGTCTTTGACTCCCAAAGGTCCAGAAATTAGAGTGAATCACACTTATTAGCTGATGATTGTATTGTGAAATCACAAGTCCAGTAGTGATTTAGACTGAGCAGTGTGCAGAGAGGCATCTAGGAGACAGACCCTGAGTCACTTTGTGGTAAAGTCCCCTTTCTTTGTTTTAAATCTCCAAAGCCTTTTTCTTTCCTTTATATCCTTTGTCATAACCACTTAGCAATTATTTAGTAATTCCTTTACTGTACTCTCCACTTCAACCCAAGAGTGCAAACATTTGGTGACTCCAATAGCTTTATCATTTCACACAGGGCCTTTGGCAGAGTCTGACATGCCACGGTGGCCTTATAGCTTCATAATGTTTGTAGTTTAGTATGTCTTTTATAGGTGTAGAAGAGAAGAAATGAAGACTACAGAATATCAAGGTCATTTTTGGATAGAGTGACAGCTGGTATTTACTGACCGTGGACCAAGGACCTTGACAGGATCATCGTCAGTCAGTGTCATGTGCACTGTCTCATTTTGACCCTTCGAGGGCATCATGGGGCATCCACCCTAATCTTGCTGTGTTGTAGATGGAGAAAATAAGGCTCACACAGACTAGTTCATCTGTCTGAGGTCTCAGAGCTGGAACATGGCAGAGGAGAGATCACACACCTATCCACCTCATAATTCTGCTCTTTCCCTCCAGATCAGTGCCTTGAGCACTCAGCTTGGATGAATTAGCTGGGAGTTTTGAAAAATATTTTCCCTGTGTTCAGCCTTAGAGATTGTGGTGGTTTGAATGAGGATGGCTGCTGTGGATATCACTCTGTATGCTGTGAAAATGTGTTGCTATGATTGATTGATTAATAAAACGCTGATTGGCCAGTAGCCAGGCAGGAAGTATAGGCGGGACTAGTGGAGAGGAGAATTCTGGGAACAGAAAGTTGAATCAGGAGACACTGCCAGCCTCTGTCACCATGAGAAGCAAGGTGTAAGAGTCCGGTAAGCCACAAGCCATGTGGCAACTTACAGATTAATAGAAATGGGTTAATTTAAGATATAAGAACAGATAGCAAGAAACCTGAGCCATTAGGCCAAACAGTTTAAGTAATATAAGTCTCTGTGTGTTTACTTGGGGGATGTGAGTGGGAGAGATTTGTCCCAACCACCGGCAGCCGGGGACACAGGAAATCTTCCAGCTACAGATGGCTCCTATAGGTTCATATATTTGTGTGCTTAGTCCCCAGCTGATGAACTGTTTGGGAAGGATTAGAGAGTGTGTCCTGGTTGGAGGAGGTGTGTTGCTTGGGGTAGGCTTTGTGATTTTAAAAGCCCTCACCAGGCCCAGTCTCTCTCTCTCTCTCTCTCTCTCTCTCTCTCTCTCTCTCTCTCTCTCTGCCTGCTGACTGCAGATCAGGATGCGAAGCTCTCAGCTACTGCTCCAGCACCATGCTTATCTCCTTTCTGCCACAATGACAGTGGACTAACCCTCTGTAAGCAAGCCTCCACTTAAATGCTTTAAAAAATGGGAGTTGCCTTGGTTATGGTCTCTCTTCACAGCAGTAGAATGGTAACTGTCTTAGTTAGGATTACTATTGCTGTGATGAAACGCCATGACCAAAAGCAACTTGGGGAGGAAAGGGTTTATTTGGGTTATGCTTCCACATCACTATTTATTATTGAAGGAAGTCAGGACAGGAACTCAAGCAGGGCAGGAACCTGGAGGCTAGAACTGATGTAGAGGCCATCTGCTTACTGGCTTTCTTCCTCTGGTTTGCTTAGCCTGCCTTCTTACAGAAGCCAGAGCCACCAGCCCAGGGATGGTCCTAGCCACAGTGGGCTAAGCCCTCTCTCATCAGTCACTAATTAAGAAAATACTCTACAGCCGGATCTTATGGAAACATTTTCTCAATTGAGGTTCCCTCTTTTCAGATGACTTTAGCCTGTGTCAAACTGACATACAACTAGCCAGCACAGTAGGTAAGACAGAGATTCTGATTGGATTCGCCTGGGATAATCTATCCCTAGCCTCTACTTCCACTAGTATGCAGTCAAAATTGGGAACTCAGTGAGATAAACACAGCTAATGAGGCATCTTTCCTTTGGGGTGGCTCCAGGTGCGGTTTGCTGGAGAAGACTTTGGAGTGGTGTTTTCATGGTCTCATTCATAGGAGGAATGCTAACCTGGAGTGGAGAAGCCTCTGGGTACGATGACTTGTAAGAAAGCAAGACCAGACTACTCCTAACACAGGAGTGATGGCAGTTTTGCTAAAGCTACACTAGAATCCCAGACTTTTAGATCTGTAAGTGAACTTAGAGGCTCCTTCTGAGGTCCAAAGGAGGGAGGTGACTTTGTCAATGATACGCAATGACACAGAGATGTGAAAAGCCAAGAAGCAGAGAAAGATCGTGGGTGAGAAGCTGGAATGATGTTGATTGGAAGGCCCAAGTCTAGAGAAAGTATTCTGGCTCTGTGGCTTCATGCAAGTTCCTGGGTCTCAGTGACCCTGACCTTCTTCATGTATGGAAGAGCCACGATGACAGGAGCTCCTGCTCTCCAGGTTCTGATGTGAAGATGAAGGAAACTGTGCTTGCAAAATGCTTCGTGAAGGCTTGCCACAGGGTAGATGCTCCAGTCTTCAAGTCATTGACTAAGGCTGAGTAGAGACTGTAGACCTGGAAGGAAATAGGGCTGCAGAGCCCATCCTGGGTAGATGGTGACATTTCAGAGGCACCGGAAGCCAGTAGAGAGGAACCCCTGATCACTCTCTGGTTAGTAGTTGAAACTGGTCTGAGGACTTGATGTGGCTCAGAATTGAGGTTCCCAGTTTGAGCAAGGTTGGGATGACCTACATAGTCATGGTGCTGATACTCCTGTAGGTTAGTAGGATGGGGACCTGCCTTGCCAGAAAGGAAGGCATTCATGGGTGGGATCCCTGCTGTGGTTGCAGTGGTCAGACAAAGCTTGGAGTGGAAGACGCAGTCACCCTTTGAAGACTTCATGGCTAATTCCTGAGGTTGCCAGTGGCTGTAGGAGCAGGGCTGTTATTGACCTGGATCCAAGGAAGTGATGATGCTCTGAGGAGTAAATGAGATGATGTGTGCAAAGTGCTCAGTACTCCTCAGTGTCCCAACTGTTAGTTAGCTATTGCTATTGATTACTGACTATGGATTCTGAGAGGTGGATACTTTTATCCTCTCTGGATTAGAATCCTGGCTCAGTGGAGTTATTTTGGGCAAGCGAACTTAATCTCTCAGGCTTCATTTCCCTCATCTGTTCAGTGAGAAAAGGCTAACTTCATAGCACTGTGAAAAAGGTGAGTTATGGGAAGACTGAAACTCAGGACACGGGAAACACCAGCTGTAACTACTGGTGTTAATGTTCAATAGTAGCCTGTCAGGATGGTGTCTCCTCAATAATGTGGGGTAGAGAGTGGGCCACCAAGCCCTAGCAAAAGTCAAGGGGACCAGTGGGAAGAGGGAGTAAAAGAGTTCTGTTAACATGGAACAGCATGTGCAGACATTGGGATATACATCTCAGTTCTAGTTACCTTTCTGTTTCCTGCACCGAAGAGGAGAAAAGTCCCTACACACAGAGACACAGAGTTCTGCTTTTTCTTGGAGAAGTGCTCTTCTCTCCTTACACATACCTGATAGAGGAAGCACATTTGAAACTCAAGTGCAACAGGCACAGAATGAGTCAGCCTTGTTGTTTGTTTGGTTACATTTTTATGATTTTTTTTAGTGCAATAACTTTGATGATATTTATCCCCTCCCCCAAATCTTTGATGGTCCTTCCCACCTCTTGACCCTCCCAACTTCATATTCTTTCTTTCTTAACCCTTCCCTCAAAAGAACCAAAAACCAAACAAACCAAAAGTCAGGAAAACAAAGCAAATGAAATCCAAAAAACAAAAAAACAAAAAAAAAAAAAACCACTAAACCTACCAAATTTTAACAGCAGCAACAAAGTACATACAAAACATGGAGTTTGTTTTGTGTTGGTCAACTTCCTCCTGAGCATGCGGCCTGACCTGGAGTGTGGCTTACATATGCAGTGTCACTCCATTGGAGAAAATGGATTTTGCCCCTCTCACGGGGCATCAATGCAAATGTCTTCTTGGTTGGGGTTAGGACTTGTATCCATTTCCCTTCTCTGTCTCCTTGCTGGGATTATGTCTAGCCTGAAGCTGTGCAGGTTTTGTGCACTCAGTCCCAGTCTCTGAGTTCATATGTGTATTAGCACTGTTACGTTTGGAAATGCTGTTTCCTTGGAGTTATCTACCACCTCTGACTCTTACAGTCTTTCAGCCTCCTCTTCAGCATAGATCCCCAAGCCTTTAGGAGAAGGGTTTGATATAGACCTTCCATTTAGGGCTAAATTTGATGCCTGTTCTTAATCAGAGAAGGAAATGGAAACTTACAGAAGTAATGGCCCAAGGCCTCAGCAAACTGGCAGACTAGGGCCTCGAACATGGGTCTTCTACCCTTCACCTACGGTACTTTGTGTGATTCCGTATTGGAACATTAGTGTTGATTATTATTGTGATGATGTATGTGTGTGTAGGGTAGGGAGATGCCAGATAAATACTGACTGTGACCATACTAGCTAACAGCCAGAGTGGCAACATCAGGCTTTAGGGATGAGGACTCACATCTGTCACTGAGTGTCCCCTGTAGGTAACTAGACCAATGCTAGAGATAAGGTGAATGGCTTTGCCTCTATGCTCTAGAGTTCCTGGGGATGGAGAGTCTTTTGGAGAATCTGTTGGAAAACTTGTTTTTGGTGACCCACATTAGACTTTCATCACTATTTTTCCTCTGGAAAACTGAAATGATGAGTTTTTATTGGTGTTAGCGGTCAGTACATTTCAGGCCAATGATTCACTTCATGCTGCAAGCGTCAAGAACAAACTGTTCTCTGTCACTCCCAGAGATGGGCACAGATGAATGAGAAGGGAAAGGACCTCGAGCCTTTCCCAGGCTGGCCAGAAGGAGCTTTTGAGGCAGATGATTCCAAGAAGAGCCTCGCTCCCCTTTCTTTTGTGTCTGCTTCTGTCTGTAGAGGTGGAGATAGATTTTCTGAGATGTGATATTTTAACCCTTAAAATGCCAATTTAATGTTGGTCATGGTGACACATTCCTTCAGTCTCAGCACTTGGGAGGCAGAGACAGGTGGATCTCTTTGAGTTTGAGGACAGCCTGGTCTATATTGTGAGTTCCAGGACAGCCAGGGCTACATAGAGAGACCCTGCCAAAAACAATTGGCAATTTAAGATAGTTTACATTAATACCTACTGAGCATCAGAAGTAAACTAGTCTACTGCTCTAGTAAATGGGCAGAACTGGACATGTTGAGCTCTTTTGATTATTTATTTACTCACTTATTTACTTGATAGAATTTCACTTTGTAGCCCAGATGGGTTCCTTCTATCTTAGGCTCCTGAATTCTGGGATTATATGCATCTACCACCACACCTAGCTCTCTTTTGAGTTATTTTGATTGCTGTTTGTGTGCATCTCTGTGCATAGATGTGTGCATGTGTGTGTACCTGTAGGCCAGAGGAGGACATTGGATGTCTGTCTCTAGCACTCTCTATCATTTCTCCTGATATAGGGTCTCTTACTGAATATGGAGCTCGCTGTTTTCTCCACAGGCTGGTGACCATCAAATCCCTGTGTTCCTTCTGTCTCTCCACTTCTCAAGCACTGAGGTTTAGGTGTCTGTGGCTACCCCTGGCTTTTTACATACGTACTAGGCATCTGAACTCAGGACCTATGCTTATACAGCAAAAGCCCTTAACCACTGAACATCTTTCCAGCCCTTGGTTGCTGTTTGTATGGGAGGCACAGGCCTAACTTCAGACACAGGGTTCCAGGTCCACCCCAGGTCTCATTCTACTCTTATTCTTTCAAGAATGTTCACTATACAGCCAAGCCACTTAGCTACAGTCTCCAGCTTCACTAATAGAAGTCAATGGACTCACCCTGTTCTCCTTTCTTCTCATTTACCAGTGTGGCTCAATCTGTTTGTATTTAACGATCTGTTGTAATCATGCTGAGGGTATGACCAGCTAGATGCATTTTTTCATATCTGTGTGTATACACTATGCATGCATATGTGTGCATTCTCATGTGTGAGGGCACTCATCTGTGTGTGGGTGTGGGTGTATTTATACATATGTATGTGCTTGCATAAGTGGGGGCTCATGGTTGATGTCGGAATCTTCCCCAGTTGCCTTCCATCTTATTCATTGTAGCGGGATCTCCCAGTTGAACCCAGAGCTCAGTGATGCAGCTTGTCTCATCATCCAGCTTGCTTTAGGGATCCCTGTCTCACCTTCTAAAGCTGGAGATGCAGATGGCTGCCACTCCCACCTGACCTTCATATAGCTTTGGGGGATCCCCATGAGGAGTCTCTTGTTTGTGTTGCAAGCATGTTAATGGCTGAGCCACCTCCCCAGCCTCCTAGACACATTTTTAAAAAAGGTCCCAACGGCTTACCCTTGGATACTAATCCAGAAAGAAAAGTAGATGAACTGATTGACAGAAGAATTGACATTATCTGTCCATGGCTCCTGATATCATTGAAGGCCATGTCGATGCCAGGGGTCTGGGCCACCCCCTGGGGCCATGTTGGTGTCTGAGGGCCATACTGCTGCAGGGGCCATGCCGATCTGAGTGGCCTGTGCCATTACTGGGGCTATGGTGACATCCAGGCCCAGGCTGCTGCAAGGACCATGTCTGGGTCTGTGGTCCAACCACAGCCAGGGTCTGTGTTGATGTCCATGGCCCCTGGTGCCACAAAAGGCCACACAGATGTCTGGGGTGTAGGCTGCAACCTGTGGCCATGTTGATGTCTGAGGGCTGTGCTGCCACATGGGGCCATGGTGTTGTCCCGACCCAGCTGCCAAGGGCCATGTCTGGGTCCATGTTCCTGCTGCACCTATGCCTCGTGTTTCAACCATTCGTGTTGAAATTCAAAGGATGTGCTGAGCTGGCCCTGACCCTCACTGGCCTTAGGATAGCTGATCCTGACCCTCATGGGAGAGTCCCCCTCCCTGCACTCAGGAAAGATGGCCCGCCCCACCCCTCACCATGGGCCTGGGATTGAGGGTGGTGTGATCCCAGTGGCCTAGACCGACCAGCTCAGCTACCCTCCAGACCCACATCCTGGGACTTGGGTTGGCCCACCCTAACATCTACCCTATCTATGCTCTGCTGGAGCACATGAAGGGACTGGTCCTGCAAAATGATAGCAGCAGGATCTCCATGACTCTTGGCAACAGCAAGATATCTGAGGAGTTTCATGGAGGGTCCAGTGATGATGGCATACCAGAGGCCTTGAACCTGACTGAAGACCAATTGCAGCGAACATTTTGTGGGTGGGGCTGATTGGACACATCACAGCACCCAGTGCCACTGGAATGAATGAAGAAGTGTTGGAAAGATCGAGGAGCAAGGAAGTTTTTTTGTTTGTTTTTAATTATTTTTTGAGGTTTCTTTTGGGGCAGACACTGCAAGGGTGAGAGGCAGATATGGAGGGACTGGGAGGTGGGTGAGACTGGGATGCATGGTGTGAAATTCACGAAGAATCAATAAAGAATTACATTATAGATATATAAAAAAGAATTGACATAATCAAATTCCTTCAGCCTTCAATGCCAGTTTATTAAATTACAACTATTATATATGTTAACATGTATAATTTTTCATTTACAGAGATTAAGATCCATAACATGGGATGCATAATAGTTAATTAAATACCCAACAACATACAATATGCATTTTACCAGGGTGATGTGACGTTTTAACATAAAACATACAATCAATGAAAGCACATAGGGCTCATCACTAAAGTCGGGCGAACACCTACATCTGTTCAGCCTGTATACCCTCCAAGACAAAAGAGGGGAAAGTGGTGTGTCTTAATGACTTTAAGACTAAAATCATGGAAGTTCACTATTCCATTTACTCACTCCTAGGAGTCTCCTTCCTCTTGTGTGCACAGAGCGGATCAGGACTTGCCTGTCATGGACTCTCTTATCGTGAAAGCATCTAGGTGTGACAGGTGCTCAAAAAGTTAAAAAATAAAAAACTAAAACCAGTCAACAATTGAAAGGCTGCTGAGCATGGTCAGGGGACAGGAAGTCTAGTTTAAGTCTCAACACTCCATCAAGCTACTGCCCAGCACCAAGCCTTGGATGTCAGCTCTCCTAGCCTGTGCTTCTTTGTTCTTGAAGTGATGTAAGTTTGGATAGATGAACGGTAGCTCACGTCAGCTCTGAAGTCCCATGACATTTTCTCTGGTGGCCAAGAGCCCAGAGTCGATGCGGGGAGAGATTACTGTTCTAGTTCAATGGGAACTACCAAACACTTGGCAGGGCTGTCGGGTTCGTCGTGAGCAAATAGAAGTCCACTAAAGGGTGGCCACAGGGCTATAGACTGGAAGAGGAATCCTTTGGCTTAATCCTTCCCCAACCTCCACGATGCAATGACTTTTACAAAACTCTCCTTTTGCTTGACTCTCTCCAGAGAACGAGCTATCACTACCAGGAAAAAAATCTATTTGGGGGTAGGAAATTGGTTTAGGTATGAACACCATGTGTAAGCAATCTCCTTACTCTTCTGCATTGCCCCATAGGCAGTCAAAGATATTTCTCCTGCTCTCTTCAGTTTCTCCTCTAGTTGCATGAAATTGAGTGCTGTTCACCAAGAGTAGAGAGTCGGAAGACAGACTTCTAGCTCTGGCTATTCCATTAACATACTGTGTGGTTCTGGAAAAGTAACTGCAATTTGGGTTTGTGAGTCTCCTCAAGATGGGTAGATGGAAGAGGTAAATGCGTGACAGAGCTCAGGAAGTTTTAACTATAATAGAGAAGGGCAAGGCATGAATGTAGCTACTCTGATCTAACACTGTCACCAGTACTAAAGGGCTCACTGAATTCTCCAAAGGCTAGTAGCCAATATGTTATAATACTGTTGATATTCAGGACAATAATGCAAGCTTAAATAAAATACTACTGAAAACAGCAAAGCACTCCCAGGATTCTAAGCCCTTAAAAACCCAGGGGATTTTGAGGCAGACATATCTGCATGTATTTTGCCAGGGACAGAATATAAACAAACCTGCTCTAGAAATTAATCCCCAATGTCACAATTGTGGAAACCCAATTGAGTAAGCACTTGAGAGAAATATCATGCAAGGGAGTGCTGGCAATGGTCATGCCTGTTTACAGCGAACTCAAGGGCCTCTAAAATCCAGAGGAGTTACTGACGAGCACAGAATTGGAATTTCCTTTGGGGTGACGTGGCTTGCACCGCAATGGACCCAAGGGCTCTGGCATGTGTGAACCCTAATATGTTCCAAGAGATGAGGTGGGAGAAGTCCACTTTCCCTTTTCCCGCTGTACCTTAGTAAAACAACAAAATCAACCCAGAAAGTACAGCCTAGCAATTGTGTTCTGCCAAACAGATCCAAAGCCAGCCAAGGTCAAAATTCAAGTGACCTATGAATGCTGAGTATGGCTCTTGCTGGGAACATAGACTTTTCGAAGTACCTCTAGGCCACCCATAAAATTCTAGTATTTTCAAAGGTGTTTGTGTCAAAATTTGAGGCCAGTCAATAACAACCTCTTTCTGTTTGTTGTTTCAATGCTGGACCTCACCATAGGGAATATAGCCCTATATTCCCCTCTCATTTGTTCATGGGAAACTGCCCTTGCATAGATAGCTATTATAAAAACACTCAAGAGGAAATACAAATCATTGTGTTAATGATTGTCCTTCATCAAATGGTGCCCATATTCATAATAGGAAAATACCAATGTGTCTCAAGTTAGCTAATTAATTAGCTAATACAAACAGAGTGATTACAGCTCCACAGATGATGGAGATGCCAATCTCTTAGAACGAGTGTATCTGAGACTGAAATAATTTACTTCTTTGTCCCCAGGGCAAGTAAGTACTAAGTAAATGTTTATGGAATCGATTGGCGTTCTGTAGCCTTTTAAGAAGCATTTAAGCAGCAAAATGTTTCTCACTAAATTAACTATTTTCCAAAACACATGCCCTCTTTCCCAAATCCTTGAATATATTACTTTATCTTTAAGGACCAGCCTGTGTTCTATTTTTTTTAAATATATATATATATAGTCCAGGCTTGCCTGAAAATTACTACTTAGCCCAGGTTGTCTTCAAACTCATGGCAATCCTCCTGGCTCAGCCTCCCACATGCTGGGATTACAGATTACAGATGTGTACCACCACCCCTGACTCCATCACATGTTTTAAAAAGCATTTTGTTCCATCTTGCTTTAAATGCAGTAGCCTTATGTTTCCTGTGAGAACAGCACCTTGGAAACGTAAGTGCTGATTTGAGTCCATATAAACTTCCCAGCCATCCAGATCACCCATGGGCAGCTTTGAAGGCCCTTGACACAAAGCTAGGGTTTAGTGGAGGAGGCGAGCAGGTTACTTTGGCTGCTTTTGTTCAGGTCCTTTCCAGTAAGTCTATGTTGCTTGAGGCTTTCATGCACCATGGAGATAGAGGCAGGCAGAACATTTCATTCTCCTTTTCTGACCATGGAGCGAGACTGGAGTCACTGACTAAGCATCCTTAATTGGTCAATGAACAGGAAGGAGGGCACCTCAGAAACATCATGTCCTGAGAGCAGTAGATTGTGCCACTGGAGATGGGTGTTTCAATTTTGAAAACTCAGCAGGTCTCTACCAAACATGAGCTCTTCTGAATTTTCCATTTACCATTTCAGTCCATAAGGTATATAGAGGATCAACTTTGGGTTCCTAAATTATGTAGCTAAAGCAGTGTCCCCTATCCCTGATCCCCCACACCCCTGATTATAGTTCCAAATGAGCAAAGAATATTGGAAAGTAGGAGGCAAGGAGGCCCTGCATGATTACAGTTGTTGTTCCCTTATAGCAAGAAGGCTCCAAAGAAAGTTTTATCTTCTTTTGTGTAATCCACCAAGGAGATGTCGCTGACATTTACCATCAGCCTGTCCCCTTCTTCCAAGGAAAACATAGCCCCAAGGTAGAGGGGCTGAAACCAGCTGCTGCTTATTTCACACACAGACTTGGTCCCTGTGAGGAGATGGGCAGGCTCGGGGTAGTTGTCTGTTACCTTGGTGATAACCACGACGATGGAGTCTGGCCTGTTCGGTTGTTTCCCTTGGCTGATGTCACCACACCTAGATGTGATTCCTCGGAATGTGATCTGGGAGTAAATGAAATAGTCTCCCGACTCTGGGATCACCAGGAATTTGTTGGTGTAGTTCATCCGATTCTTGGTGAAGGCCAAGCCGAGTTCATGTTCCCAGTGCAGAGCCGGGTACTGATTTTGCAGATGTGGCCCTGGAGTTTGTTTAAGAACTGCAAATATAGGAGAGAAGTTTAATTGGCACAGATCAGAACCAGTGGGCTTTGATAAAGTCTTGTGCTGTTTTTCGTGTGTGTGTGTGTGTGTGTGTGTGTGTGTGTGTGTGTGTGTGTGCCCATGTGTTTGAGTTGTGTCTCATGCATGTGCGCAGGCATGTGCATGTGGAGGCCAGAAGTAGAAGTGGGGTGTCCTCTTCAGTTGTTCTTCACCCCTTTTTTTGAGACAGGGTATTTCACTGAACCTGGAACTCACCAATTTGAGTAGACTGGCTGGCTAGAATGTTGTGGGGATCCACCTGTCTCTGTCACTCCAGTGTTAGGGACACCAGCATGCGTGGCTGTGCTGAGATTTTTGGTAGGTGCTGGGGAGCCAAGCTTAAGTCCTCATGCCTGAACAGCAGGCACATACAGACAGAGCCATCTTTCCAGCCCAGCCTCCACTACCCGAATTCACTTCCCTTGCTGACTTCATGAGCTCATGCAACTTCTTTCACAGTCAGAGCTGTGGCATCCCTGATAATTTAAGTTTGTGTCCTGGGTGTGGTCATCCATCTTTGGCTCAGTATAAACTTTTTTCTTATTTACAAATTGCTGTTCTATATGGACAGTTAAAAAATCTCTTCCTCCTTCTGTGTACCTGAAAAGAATTTACTGCTAACAGCTTGCTTACCCGGGACAAGTCCTGACACCAGACCATCCCAGTCTTCATTCCTGGACCCATGGATGATGAGTCCACACTGTTACCCTCACTGCCCAATTGGAAAAAGATACATGCAGAATCGCTTGTTCTTCCAGGTCCCTCAGCTTTCCCTCACCCTCAGCCTGACTAGCACCCAGTCTGGAAGACAAGGCTGACTTTGGGCTAAGACATTTTCTGATTAGCCCTGACAACTCCTTATCCTTTCCCATGCCTGGGAAAGTTCATTCAAGAGTTTCCTATTCATTCTACATAAGGAAAAAGCCTTTAGCTTAAGTGGAGAAACTGACAGGCTTTACGTCAAAGCCTGCTCCCAAATGTAGTATTTCCATTATTATACCAGCATCCTCCCCATCCACAGTTCTGCACCTGATCATTCACCCCAATTCAGGATACAAAAACATTGCGGGGAAATGGCATCTACTGAACACGCAGGCTCTTTTCTTTTCACATTTCCCTAAACAACACAGTAAAACTGTTTACGTTGTATTAGGTGTTACAAGCCAGCCAGAGGTAGTTGACACCCATGGGGAGGAGCTGTGTCGATTTTGTCACCGCTACATCAGTTTTCTATAAGGGACTTCAGCATCTGAAGACTTGACTGTCTGCCGGAGATCCCGGAAGCAATTGCCCACCGACGCAGAATATATGACTGTACTCTCCTCTCCTTCCCCTTCCCGCTAGAAAAATTCCTTTGACACACGTGCCATCTTACTAAATCTGTGTTTGTTTCTATTTGGCATGTCTTTCCTTTAAAAAAAGATAAATAACACTCGTGAGAAGGAGTAAAGGAGGTGTAAAATCCATGGCTATTGCAGAACACTCTCATCTTTACTAGCATTCTTGTTTCAAACAAGGTCTGTTCCAAAGAGAAGGAGAGAGGGAGGGAGGGGAGGAGAGGAAGAGAGAGATAGGGAGAGAAGGAGAGGGAGAGGGAGGAGAGGGAGAGAGGAGAAAGAGAGGGAGAGAGAGGAGAAAGAGAGGGAGAGAAGGAGAGGGAGAGGGAGGAGAGGGAGAGAGAGGAGAAAGGGAGGGAGAGAAGGAGAGGGAGAGGGAGAGGGAGGAGAGGGAGAGAGAGTGGGGGAACCTTGTCATCGCATCACAGTGCTGTGGTCCAATGTCACAAAACAGGCAGTAATCAATAATGAGTCACCTGAGGACGTGCTGGGACCAGAGACTCAGAACATTTTGGCAGTTCTCCCACGGTGACAGGGCCAAATGTAAGTCAATGCAAATAGACTTGTGGAATGGAAGGAACCTGGGCTCTGAGCCATTCGGGCCCAGTACCAACTCTGAGTCTGCACCATGCAAAGCTCTTTAATTAACTGTGCCTGTTGGTTTTCTCTTCTGCACCTCAGTGTCTTGTCTGGAGGCTGAGGATAGGCTCTTCAGAGCCTTGTTCTGAAGATTAAGAGGACCGAACAAATGCGGGCATTTTATAGACTACAATAAGCTGGGTACAGTTGGGCTCATTTCTTTCTGTTCAAATAAAGCACCATGTTTCATTTGGACAGATTAAGGAGTAAGTCCGTGCCATTTAATATATTTTATATGTTCTTACGTTTGCCTCACTCCTAAATCTACATTACATAAAACATATTAGCCGATGCTTTTTGAAATATATCTGTAGTTAAAGGAAATGAATAGAACCAAACTTGTTTCAAATCACTGATGTCAAATAGGATAATTTGCAACAAAACTATCACCGTTAGAAGCAACAAAAACATCTTAACTCCCTATAACTGCTTCAGAGACTCACAGCAATCACCATTATGTACTGACACTACAGTTTTCAGATAGCTTCTGTTTTAAGGAACAATTTAACAACCTGCACATCCAGTGGGTAACCAGAAATTGAGACCCTGGACCTTCTAAGGTATCTTTCCCATTGCTGACTGGACTAGGGTTTCTTCTGCAAGCTTTATGCATGTCCTGAATGGATGTGGACTCCTCTCGTCTCTACATTAAGTGGCTCTTGGAAAGCTCTGGAGCCTCCATACAGACATCTTTGTCAGTCACATCTGGTAGTCTCTGCCCCTTCACTATGGATGATGCAGTGATTGACATGTCTTCTCAGATGATGCATAAACCAATCCCATTATGTCTCTAGAGAGGCAAGCCCTATAGCACTGAATGCAATAAGCTGTGTTAGCTCAGCAGCAGTCAGAGTTGGGATAGGAAGCATGTTGTAGTGGAAATCACAGTTCAGAAAAGCAAACTTGATTTTGAACACTTCCACTGTCTACCTGTACAACTAGGAGCAAATCATTGTCTGAGCCTGAGTTTCCCGAATGTTTTTTTTTTATGTGTGTTTATGTTGTGTGCTTGTGTGTGTGTGTGTGTGTGTGTGTGTGTATGTGTGTGTGTGTATATGTGTGTGTATGTGTTGCGTGTTCAATTGTGTGTGCACCTGTGAAAACCAGAAGTTGCTTTCCACCTTAATTTCGGAGATAGGTCTCACAGAACACGGAGCTTAGCTAGCCTGGCTGTCCAGTGAGCTTCTGGGATCTGATGGACTCTGCACTCCAGCACCAGCATTACAGGTACAAACCACCATGCCTGGCTTTTTACATGAGTGCTGGGATCTGAACCCAGGTTCATAAACAACAGCATTTCACTCACCAAGCTATCTCCCCAGCCCCTTCAAAGTCAATCTTTCATCTGTTATGAGATCCAGAATTACTTGAGGACCCCAAATAGAGGAAAACCACTTCTGGATGGCTGGGTGTGTGTATGCCATAGAAAAGCAAGAGAGACAGGTAGAAGGTTGACTGAAGAGGAGCGAGCGCCCGAGAGACATGGATCCTTAGATTTGTCACAGGGAAGAAGTTACTCAACATCCTCGATTGTCAATTTTGTTGCCAGTTGGAAGCCACCACAGTGAGTTTTGGTAAATACAATGAAAGAAACCTCAGGTCTATGACCCATGGTGTTCAAATAAGAACAGGAAGTCTTACTTGTCAGGTGTGCCCTTGGCTTGGCTCTGGAGGGTGTGTCTGTAACAAAAGGAGAAATATGCTTTGAGTAATGCTAACAGGGTGAAGACGGTACCTGATGGGAGAGGAACATCAATCTGATCCATTGAAGTTCAGCTTCATGTCTTGTGGGCCTTGGATTGGCATGTGAGATGGTATCTGTAGGATGCACCACTGGGGACATGGGAGACTCAGGAGTAAGAGTCTTGAGTGCGAAAGACTTTGGGCAAGTTGCCTAGCTTGGACTCTATTCTCCTATCTCTGAGATGGGCACAGCAATTTCTACCTTGAATGTTGCATTCACATGGTTCCTGGCTCCTAGTCAGGGCCTAATAAACCATGGCTCATTGCTTTTTCTCCCAGGCTGTTCTGTGAGGGTCAGTTGACTCTTCATATTCTTTATGGTTCTCTTACTATGTCCACTAAAGAGTATGGAAAACTCAACAGAGAAGGGATGGGGAGCCAGTAGAATCCACTCTGTTGCTCTATGACCTTGGCAGATCCTTTTCCCTTTCTGGGCCTTTTTCTCATTAGTTTTTGAGAAGGACCTTATAATTTCATGTTGGCTTTTATATTAAATGTAAACATGTTCTATACTCTAGGTTCTATAGTGATAAAGAATCTATTGTGTACTTTTGCTGTTTCGTGACTAATCTCACCTACACTTGCCTTGCCAGAAAGGATAACCATATCAGAGGCGAATGATTGCAGATGGCTGGAGTGACCTGTCTGAAGACCTCATTGTACAGCATATCCATGAGCTGGGAATTTGGACTCAGGCCACAGACCATACATGCAGTCAGAGCATGGTTTTGCCTTCCTAATGATGAGTGAGGAGCCTCACTATTCTTTAAGTCTGTCTGCATCCCTAGGCTTAGCAATGTGGCAATTAAAGACCCACTTCCAGCTGCCTACATCCTAAAACTATCAGAAACATTTTTATTCCCCACAAGAAAAGGCATCAAAGATGAACACTTACAAACTGGCTGTGGTGAAGGTTCAGGTGTCTGTTCTGGTATTGCCTGTTGAAAAAGAAAGATACAGTTCAGTCCTTACGGCCCTTCTGACCTCAATACATACACAGATGCCCATAAGACTCTGCTGCTGTCTAAGCCTTGGTCCTCTCCTGGGAGGGAAGTGGCATTGGATATCTCAGTTGGTGGGAATCTTGCATCTCAGCTCTGCATTCCTATTCTAGAGACCCCACAATGTCCTCTCTCTCTTTTTATCTTTATCTCTTAGCTTGAGAGCTTTTCCTGCTGTATCCTAGGAGAACTCAGCATCCTGTCATTGCTTGTAGAAAATCACTTTATTTTGAAGATTTGAACTCTTGTTTGTATTGGCATATTCTAATTGTGCATCGTGGAGGGCTTTCTAAAGACATTCTCTCTTACACGGATCATGGACTTTGACCATATTCACCCCCTCACATTCTGTTTTTCTTCCATCTTTCTCCGAAGCTACTCTTCTTTTTCCCAGATTGTCTTGCTTTTGCTATCATGAGATCCACCCCTTTATAGATATATCTGTATCATCTATATCCATTTCTCTATATAAATGACTGCATATAATTGAGGATCCACATTGAAAGAAAACATGCAATATTTGTCTTTCCGAGTCTTAAGAAACGACCCGGACAAAGAAGTAATGGCCACATTCCCATTCCCCGTCTTGCCATTCTTCCTTGTTTCCACAGAACACGTGAAGAGTTCTTCCACTATCACAATCCTAGTTCATGAGTCATTCCAGATTTCCTATGACAGAGGCAAAGCAACTGCCTTGGCATCAGATAGGCATGCATTTGGATTGTGGTTCTGTCCTTTGCCAATGCTAGGATCTTGTGAAAAACACCTTTTCTCTCTGAGTTTAGTGTACCATTCATAAACTGGGGATACTAACACCCCCAAACCTAAATGACTTGCAGAGCTGAGGTGAAGATAAAATAAGACAATGCTCTAGTCAGTTCAAAGAACATGTGAAAAAGACGTAAGACTCACTACTCACAGGCCTGAGCACAAGGTCCAGGAGCAAGTCAGGCCCTCAAACTTATTAATAATAATACTGTCTTTCCATATTTGCACACCTTTACAAGCCAGTCCTCTGATTTGGATCTTGTAGATACACAGCCTCCACTAACAGCTTGTTTTCCATACCATGGACATCTGATCTGTGCCTACAACTTAAAATCTGCGAGTGTGTGTGTGTGTGTGTGTGTGTGAACTTGAGGAGTTATATCTGTATGAGTGCAAGAGAACAGGCTCCAACACAGAAGTGTGTATACCAGTGTGTCCAGGATTTGGTGGTGTCCAGGCCTACTGCTTTCTGGGCTCCCCTAACGTCCCCTGGCAGATCTTCATGCCTTTGATTTCTTCCTTTCTTCTATTTTCTAGCCCTTCTCTAGAAGGCTAGCTAGAGGGGATTCTATTATGAGCAAGATCCTACTATGCTCATAATCCTTAGGTGGTTCCTCATGTTCTTCATGGTACATTTCCATATTTTTGAAAAATTACATTTTATATATTTTTGTGTAGGTGTATACATGCGCAGTATGTGGGTGGAGGTCTGAGGACAACTTGTACTAGTCTGTTATTTGCTTTTCCACTGAGGGTCCTAAAGCAAACTCCTTTACTCACTGAGCCATCTCACTTTCCCCCACATCTGTCTTATCCTGACATCCTGTATCCCACTGATCACCTGTCTTGTTAACTGTTTACTTCCTTCTATGGCCCTTACATTTCCAACTCTAAGAGTTTACCACAGTGCATGAATCAAGAGATTTAAAAGTACAAAGAGTGCAGTTGTTGCTCATTTGTGCTGACAGCACATCCTCCAGCCTCATGAAACTCTCTATAATGGATGCTATTCACATCCCCATAGTGGCGGTGGGGCTTACTGAATGTTCTACACCTCACATGCAGTGGTGTAGCATGTTAACCCTGGTCAGGTGACTCCAGGATTTCAAGACTGATATCCTGCCCCTTACAGCTTATGGACATGCTCCTGATGTGTTGAGGCAGAAGACAAGAGGGTCAGCAAGGCGACAGTGGGGTGAGCTCAAGGTTCATTAAACAGGTCCAGAACTGTGAGGAGCTATGAGAGCCGGTCTGAACAGATGCTTAAAGATCCTGACATGCTAGCCAGATGATGCAGATGATAGCCACACTGGACATGCTAACTACTTGTGCAAGAATAAAGAGGCCCAATTGCACATGGGGACAGCTGGAAAATGGCAAGGCTTCCTGCTAGGGAAGACACTAAGCATATTCACCCAGGGTTTTGGGAAAGCCTAAACAATTGCTCGGACAAATTCTCCCCCATCCACAATTTGCTGGCTTGAGGGGCGGAGGCACACCCAGGAGTGCCACAGTGTCTATCTGGTGCCTGACTTGCTATGGGCAGAGTTGATAAAGGAATTTGTTATTTGATGAGGCAGAAAGTGGGAAGTGGGATGCTTAAAGAGAACCGGGGAGATCTTGATTGAATCTCCTCACGGTAAACAAAAAGTGTACCTGCCTTCGTTGGATTTCTCTTGCTTCATTTACTTCTCCGCTGAGAAACTGTATCATTCATCCTGCTTATGTTGTGTGAATGGATACTCAGTGCAAGTTTTGGAGCATTCCTCCTTGATTAAGAATCCCAGGACTGTAAGCAGGTATCTGGGATATGTACACAGGTTCCTGATGGCTCTGTTGGGTTTCTATTACTTGGACACACATTTTATTTTCATATGTTTGGGATGCATGGGTTTTAGTGGTCCAGACTGCCACTGGATATGGAGGCTGAGCCCCTGCTGGAAGGTATTGAAGATCACACCATTCCCAAAACCTGCAGGGAAAACATGAGCTGGGCCTCTCTATCTTCCTTTCCTTTACTGACTTTTTAAATAATGACTGTTATGGAGTGGAAGCTACTGTTATAGAGTGCAGCCATGAATGAAGTGTGGGGAGTGGTGTGAACAGTAGCTTGTCTGGGGAAAGGTTCAAGAACCAAGCTGCCCTAGTGCCTGCTCTCCAGATAGCTGCTGGCAACACCAGGGCAATAAGACATCTTTCCTGTCCTCTTAGCCTGGTGTCTCCCTTCACTTCTGGAGCACTGAGATGACAGCTCCAAAAGACTGCTGCATTAGTCTCCAAGTTCAAATGGACCCTGGACCCAGGCCACACCTCAAGAATGGGGCATTTCCCCTTAGCAGGATTTCTCAAACCATGGGCTGAGAATCAGGATCCAATTCTATTTCTTATGACAATGTTTTTCCCTCTAGGAGAACTTGCTAGGCAGAAGGGCTGGCCTGCTCTTACCACTCTGTCCCCAGGGGCCAGGGAAGTGCCTGTGTTTTTACCGGATTATGTAATCTGCAAAATTAGCACTCTCAGACCTCAGGAAGGCAGAGGCAGACAGGAGTGGGCAATGGGGCAAAGCTCGGAATCAGTGACTTTAGCCAGTGTTTCACACCTCAAAAATCTGGGAGAGTGATATTTTGGGTTAGATTAAAATCTTTTAGGCCTGGGGAGATAGCTCAGCACTTAAGAGCATGTGCTGCTCTGGCAGATAACCCAGGTTTAGTTCCCAGCACCTATATGGTGGCTCACAACCGTCTGTAGCTACAGTTTCAGGGGATCTGATAGTGTCTTTGACCTTCTGGAGCACCCGATACACACATGGTATACATACACACATACAGGCAAAACACTTGTACACACAAACAAAATAATTAAATGTAACAACAACAACAACAACAACAACAACATTTTAAGGACTTAGAGATGGGTGGTCTTGGCCTGTTGGTACTACAGTCTCTAAAGAGTCCACTAAAGTCTGCATGGAACATAGCTGGGGCTCTGGAAACGTTCATTGAAAGTTGAAAGGGTTGGTCGGAAGCCAGAGTCAGAAAAAAAATAAACAAACAAAACCACAGAAAACAAGTTAATGTGCACACTCATGAACATACTGTTTAGTGGGACAGTGGGTGTCCAGGACCTGCAGCATCTATTAACCCTTGAAATAATTGGTAATTTCCCCATTCACCCCCCACCTTTACAGGCTGCAACATTCCCACTGTTCTATGATCTTCCTTTTTTCTTTCATTGATTTTTTGTGTGATATGCTGACTAGTAGTGACCCCTGGTTCAAACTGACTGTGTCCTTTGATGCACACATGTGTTAACTGAATCTACCTTTGCAAACTGGGCAGAAGAAAGGCTGGGGGAAGGAGGAGATGGCCACTCAGCCAAGTGTTCCTTCGTGCTGCGCTCTGCACTGGGTATTGATGTGTGAGCCTTTTTATAGTCTCTACAAGCTGGGCTTCATCACTGGGGTTTAGAGACCTTACAAAAGTGCTGACAGTCAAAGGCTTGGGATCGGAGCCTTTGGACCAAATTCAGATCCTGACGCATGCGGGAACCCTCTAAGCATCAACAGAGAATATAAGTAAATGGGTTACAGCGAGTTGGTCTTTGAGATTTCCTGGCATTTCCCCAGAAAGCTTCCTGTGAGTGTATTTTAACTAATGATCCACTTAGCCTTCCCTCCCTCTCTCCATAGCCACCTGCTCTGTCGATCCTGTTCACAAACAGGAAGTTATATTCATTTCTTGCTGACATAATAGCTGCAATTGAAAAGACATTCTCGTGTTTTATGACCCGCGACACTTCCTCTAGCATGGCTAGGAGAAATTAGGGCATTTGAGGCTTCCTCAATGCCTTGTGTGTTTTCACAAGGATGAATCCAGCTGGAAATGGCTTAGTGAGGTCATTTCATTGCACCATCCTCTGCGTTGGCCTGGACCAGGCTTGCCATGGCACAGAACGAAGAGTCAGGGGTTTGCAGCAGAGTAAATTCGGAAATCCCAACTTCGTTAGTTCTTGACTCCTGATCCTGGCACATCAGCTGACCTCAGTGATTCTTTGCTGGCAGGCCTATCCTGTGGCTCAGAGGCCACACTTAAAGTCACTGTCACTTCACTTAATTTCCCTCTTTCTTTGGGTCCAAGCAATACTGTGTTGTCTGTGCCTTCTTCTCTGGGTTTTTTATTTTTTTTTTAATTGCTTTGTTTGTGAACAGGAGCTACCATTGGCTCTGTTTTATGAGAAACAGCAGATTTTAGGACTCTTTAGAAGTTTGGGGATGGCTTTACTCCTTTCCCCAAACACAGACACTTCATGGGCTTGGTAGGTTCAGAGTTGCTTCTGGACTCCACCTTTTCAGAACACCAATGTCTTGAGGAAGCTGAATTGACCCCTGCCCACTTCCTATCCTCAGCTTGCTGCTGTTGCCAGCTGTTGTGTGGCCTGAGGTTCAGACTGGGAGACAACTTTACATTGGGCAAGGGCTGTGGTGTCTAGCAGCATGCGCTCTCTGGTGGGGTGGCGGGTGAAGACACAGGAGTTTGCCAAACTAGGATGATGCTCACTGTGGTGCAGGCTCCCTTGAGTGAGTGACAGTGTGGCCCATGAAGTGATCAGCTGCTTACTGCAGCCCTAACCCAGGGGAGGTACACCTGCAGCTTGCTGGCTTGTTCTGCCTTTGAACCTGCTACTGTCTTTCCTGGCAGCTGTTCACGGCCCAACTTTTGAGGTAAGTCGCTTTTCCAGGTAAGTCACTTTTCCGGGTCCCCCTCTTCCTCTGGTTATAGCAGGGGCAGCTCCACTATGGGATCGACTCGTACACAGTTCTTCTATCTCATCTTTTTGTGTCGTCCAGACAATGCTGAGGACTATGGTTATCGTCTACCTTCAAAACAGGAAGCACCTTGGGCAAGGTAAGAGGCCCGTCCGAGGTAGAATGGGTAGGGAAATCCTCTGGGGAGCATCCCTTCTTTGCTTATAGCTTTCTGAATGCCTTGCAGAATTCCTACTACAGTGCTGGGAAGAAAGTGTATTCATTCCCTCACATTAGGGACAGAGGTTCTGAGGCTTAGGGAAGGCTGATGTGTTCTCCAGTACTTTATTCCCCTTTCCATCCAGAAAATACAAAGTGAATATCTTTGCCAGGCACAGCTAGGTACCTTTCCAAGAGGAAATAGCGCTAGCATTTATTGACCAGTTACTGTGTCCCAGGCTTTTCCGGGGTGTGGGGTAGGGGAATGAAGTAGGGGAGAGAGTGCAGGAAACAGTGGAGCCTTGCAGGGATTATCAGAAAGGTGGAGGAATGAGACTAGAGGGGACTGAGGAGAATGTGGGGAGAGTCTGGGAGGGAAGTGCAGAGGTGACTGGAATGCAGCACTGAGCAGGAAGCCCTGACACACTGTCCTGGCGTTTGCGACACAGAATTCAGTACCATTCTATGCCTGGCCTGGGGCCAAGAGCCTTGACAGTGTTCTGTGAGGGCAGGCAGGGGCTTGGGGAGGACACACAAAGACCTGGCCTTAGGGGGCCACTGCCAGAGGAGCCAGGGCACCTGTTCTGGGCCCTGGACTCTACCTGAACTCTGGTCAAACGGAGCTGACTGAGTGGTTTGAAGGGAGAGGCTGTGGTGATGGGGCAAGAGTGGCGTGCAGAAGAGGGTGCAGAGACACTCTTAAGGTCCAGAAAAGCCTCACAGCACCCGAGGCTGCTCCCTGGCCTGCACTGACAGATTCCACAGCAGATGGGGAAGTTGTGCTCTGTGAAGTAATCTCCCCAGGAGGGAATTTCCCCGCTCAGCATGATGTAAGCGCTGCTGTTGGCTAACTTCCATAAGGCCAGACACCTTACATACCTTATTTCTAATTATCCACATTTTATACAAATGCAAGCAGAGGCCAAGGGGAGGGAGGTGACGCACTATGTGTGGCCAGTTTAGAATTCGGACTGGGTTTGAGATTGCGACTCAGGACCCATGGCCTTTCCAAAATGGGAATCAGTCTAGTGTCTTCCAAACATCCGAAGATCCTAAAATGCTGCACTGCCTCTATTTATTTTTTTTTAAATAGGGAGCGCATAACATTTTGTTCAAGGAATGTTTACAAACATTCTCCTCCTTCACCAGTGGGTGGCTCAGCTACCCACTTCCCCTCTTTGCATGTTAGCAAGAAGCACTAATTTCTCAGCTCTTCCTGGGATACTCCATGCATTTATAAATGCACACACATAGGTGAACTCTTTCCAAAAACAAAGCATATGCTATTATGTATGCTGGGAGCCACTGGGCTCTTCACACTGAACGTGTAAGTGCCGGGCTGTATCTGCTTGCCCATACATATAAAACGGCAATCCCTTTGTGGCTCTGCAACCTCTAGCGGATTGCCTCTG
>CABHPH010162681.1:0-71817 GCA_902168325.1 Peromyscus nudipes
ATTTTCACTTTCTATTTAAATGTTACTTGTCTTATCCTACACTCATTTCATTGCAAGACATCTCATCTTTCTTGAAATGATGCAGCAAATAATTTATAAGCAGATAACTAAAAGTTCTGAGATACTTGGAGTGTGTGTGCAAAACACAGTTCATAAATTATCTATGAAGGTCCTGTACCTAGAAATTCAAAGGACTGGTAGCTCCTAAAGAAAGTTCTTTCCTTCTCTCTGTTTCAGGGACCATAAATGTGAAGGTACCACGCCCCTAAACAATGGGCCCTTTTTTCTTTTCTGTACTGGCTACTGCCTTACCATGTCTTAGTGGGCAGAGAGCTTGTATCATCACTCTAATCTCCCCCACCTATTAACTTACACGCCAGAGAGAGAAAAGTGCAGAGGAACCAATGCTTTGGGAGTTTGATACATATGTAGTAGTTGGGAACCCATTAAGACTAAAGGGGGTGGGGCCATATGAATTATTATTCTAAAGATCTCAATTGTTAAGTTAGCCCTTATGTGAGACCTCTTGGTACCTAGCAATCATTCCAGCACAATATAAATCTATTTGTCATTAAAGAAATCTCATTCCAAGGGGGAAAATCTCTCTTATTTATTCCAAAGCTGGTGGCAGGTACCAGAAACCTTCAATGACAGGATAGTCTGTGGGTATTTTTACTTTTATTATTTTCTTAGACCAGTTTCCAACAGCTGGTTGCCAGTTGCCCCTGACGTGGACTTAAAAGCAAACCTCCAGCAATGTGGCAGCCTGGATCAGGGAAGAAACGCAGCCCTCATAAATCACGACTGCACTGTTCTACAGCTTTAGCACAATGAAGTGCACGTGTATGGGCTCAGAGGACGAGCTGGGTCTGAGGAGCTGAGCTCTTTCCCCATGGATAGAGGCAGGCCTTGTTTAGATAAAGCTTTTGTTGTCTTCTGAGGCTCTATGCACTGGTCAAGCCATGCATTCAAGACCACGCACTTCTTTTTTTAATTAAGAAAAATTTTTCATTCATTTTATACACCAATCAAAGATCCCCCTCTTCCCTCCTCCAGCCCCCAGACTCCCCCCACCCCCACTCCCCCACCCCCACAAGAAGGCAAGGCCTCCCATGGGGAGGCACATCCAGTAGAGGTAAGTCTAAGCCCTTCCCCCTGCCTCAAGGCTTGGGGAGGCTTCCTGCACCACTATCCTGGGTTTTGTTTTTTTTTTGTTGTTGTTGTTGTTGTTGGGTTTTTTTTTTTTTTTTTTTTTTTAGATATTGCCTAGTTCTGGGTGTTTAAGTTTCAGGAAGGATGACCTCCCAAGTTTACAAAACAAAAGCATGCAAAGAGTTGTTCCCGGTCTGTTGTATCTCAGTTCACCAGAGTTAGCTAGGCACATGGTACTAGACTCTAGGACAAACATCAAGGCATATGGTACCTGACACTAGAACAAAGGGAAAATCTCTACAGAAGAGTCAGGGAAGACAAGACTAACAGGGCAAGGGTGTAAGGGGGAAACAAATGAAAAAAAAAAAAAGGCAAGCATTCTTCAAATTGCTGAATATCCACTCATGGCAAAGGAATAACATAAGGGTACTGACTCATGATATTCATGAGGTATCATAAGCTATCTAAAATGAAAATCAACCCCAAAATCCAGAATAAATAACACAAAGATATAGATTTCAGAAATGTAACCCCAATTTTTAATAAAAGTGGCTCCATTATAGCTAGGCGAAGACTCAATACTGGTTACATGGCCACATGCTAGAACAGTGATTCTCAACCTATGGGTCTTAACCCAACCAAATATCAGATATTTACATTATGATTCATAACAGTAGCAAAATTACAGTTATGAAGTATCAACAAAATAATTTTATGGTTGGGGTCACCACAACACAAGGTGCTATATTAAAGGGTCACAGCATTAGAAAGACTGAGAACCACTCTGCTAGAAGATAATTAGACCTGCTTGATAAAAGTCCTTCACAAAAACCAGAAAAATGACCATCAGTTACTAAGCAGTTTTGTTGCTGTGATAAAATATTGACTAAAACCACTTGGTGGAAGACAGAATTGATTTGGCTTACATATCTCAGTTCTGTCTGTCATTGCAGGAAATCAGGACACAAGCTTAAGCAGGAGCAAAGGCTGAAGTCATGGAGGAACTCTGCCCAATGGCTTGCTTCCCATGGCTTGCTCAGCCCCCTTTCTCCTAGACCAGGGTCACCTGCCCATGGATGGGTCCACCAGAGTGGCCCACCTCAATCATTACTCAAGAAAATGCCCCACAGACAAGCCCACATGCCACGTTGATGGAGGCAATTCCTTAACTGAGGTTCCCTTTACCCAGGTATGTCTAGATTTGTCTGAAGTTCACAAAACTTAACTGATAGACATAAGATATTAAAAACAAGATAATCTTGTTCACAAATGTATGAAAAATTTAAATATTTTATTTAAATATTTAAAATAGTCACAATTAAACTCAACATATATATATACCTTTGATAATATGGCATAAGTTTATTCCAGAAATGCAAAGATGCCTTCACATTGGAAAGTAAGCAGTGTAACTCACAAAATTAAAGGGAAAAAGCATGATCATAATCTGTGTAGGAAAAAATTTATAAAATTTAATATTCAATGAGAATAAAAGTTCATTTTATAAAATGAAAAATAAAAAATAAAAAATAAAAGTTAAGAAGTAGAAGTGAAATTTAGTAATGTGTATGACCAAGTAAAAAAATAAAAAAATAAATATTTTTCATGGCAAAAGTTTCAAAGATTTTCTACTAAAAACAATGACAGGAGGCTGTCTACTATTATTCATATGCACCAATTCTAGTCAGTATTATATGGTAAGAGAAATACATATATGTAGAATTTCTGTCTGATGGGAATGAGGAACCCTACAAATCCCTTCTTAAATCAACAATATGACAGTGACCAAAATATTTATTAATGACTCTTGAAACTGACCAAAGGCAATAAACAAAGTGCAAGGTGTTTATTTTTGCAATGCCATTAGACTTTGAGTAAGAACAACGGGAGTTCAAGACTTACTTGTATCTATACTCACCTCTTCTCTGTTTCATTGGCAAGATATATCACCACAGCTGGATTGGCTACAAACTCATAGCTTTTATTTTTTCTCAATTCACAGCTTTTTTTCTTTTCTTGAAAGATCTTTTTTTAAGTAAAAGTAAAAGTTATAAACCAGTAGGAGATGAATAGGAGATGGACAGAGACAGCTTATGTCCCTGCTAGCCCTAAGCAGCAGATCCAGTCCTTTTAGAATGAGTGGGAGCACAGGCATCGAGGTAGACACTTAGCAGAGAGACTTTCGAAATGAGTAAGTAAAGGGACGAGGATCATGTTAAGGCACTCTGTTTGACTGGTAGATTGTTCATAAAGGGAGGTGGAAGAGTTTCTGGAAGAAAACAGAAGCTGTGGAAGACTTAAAAGGTGCTCAAATTTTGTTCTTAACAACTTACACCACACAGATCTACTAAGAGAAAGTAGACACCTTGTAGCTGGAGAATTTCTCTCCAGCTCCCGCCAAGTTCCGCCAGTCCCGGAGCCCACTTATAAAATAAACACACAGACTCTTACATTATTTAAACTGCTTGGCCATTAGCTCAGGCCTATCATTGTCTAGCTCTTACTCTTATATTTAGTCCATTTCTATTAATTTATACTTTGTCACATGGCTCATGGCTTATCGGTACCTTACATCTTCCTTGTCCTGGTGGCGGCTTCAGGCAATCTCTCCCTACCCTTCCTGTTTCCTCAGTTCTCCTCTCTATTAGTCCTGCCTATGCTTCCTATCTGGCTATTGGTCAATCAGTATTTATTTATACAGAGCGATATCCACAGCAACACCTTATTGGCAGTAAATCTTTGAACTAAATCTCACTGGTTAACTATTCATTAAATTCTTTAGTCACAGGAATAATTCAAGGGAAGCAAGAGTAAGATATAAAAATAACAAGAACATAGGCACCTTCCAATGATTACATCACTGAAGAAAATGTCATTCTTTCCCTTATCAACTGTTATCTGTGTATAAATCTTCAAGAAGGGGTGGGGTCCCTTGAGTGGGGTGGGGTCTGCAATAGGGTATTAATAGGCCCAGTCTTGTGCAGGTAATGACAGATTGTGTGATTTCATGAGTCTAGTAGCTATGCCGTGTCCAGAAGTCAGTATTTCACGTCACTGCCCTCTGCCCTAGTTCTTGAATTCTTTCATCCTCTTCTTTTGTGATGTTCCCTGAGCACTGGGGTAGAGAAAGTCATATAGACATACCCGGGATGGTTGGATATTCAACATCATTATTCTCTCTACTTTGACTAGTTATGCATCTTTAGAGCCATTGCTAACCATTGTAAAAGAAGTTTCTCTGACCAAAGCTGATGGTTGCACTGATCCATAGTCATGAAAATACAGTTATTCTTAAGGCAACTTGACAGGTACACCATGTCCATTTACCAAACAAATAATAGCAGTGTCCACACTAGGAACTATTACCTCTCTAGCCAGGGGCTTTTCAACTGGATTTACCGTACTGGATGAGACACTCCTGGGAAGCAAACATTAAATCCAATCAGAAAGTGGTTGGTTGTCCCCTTGACAAACTTGCCACTGATGCATTGTGTGCTAGTCTTGCTTGGACAGTGAGTGTTGCTGAATGCATGGCCAACAGCTGAGTAAGATTGCTGATAGCACTTCTCCCCTATCAGTCTACCTACTGCCTTCTGGCACTATGAGGGAGAGCCAATAGGAAAGAAACTTCTAGCCCAGTTCCAGGGATTTTTTTTTTTTTATGTCCTCTGACTAAAGCATGTGTTGTCTTAAGAAATAGGGTTTTGCCAACTAGTTCTCTGAGCAAACTAAGTGCAGTAGCAATTGCATGTATTGTTTTGGGAGTCCTTGTAGACCAACAACTCATAAAAAGTTAGTCCTCCCCTGGTGCTAAGACTTTTATTTACTAACATATGAATTCTGGGAGTAGCTTTATCCACCCAAACAGGAACATGATTCAAACCCTTTGTCTTTAATTTTTTTTTAATTAGCTTACCTACCAAGTTTAAGTTTTCATTACAGCTTTTTTCATACATGTTAATTTTTGTTGAGTCTATTCCATTCTCTATTCTCCCCCATCTTCCTTGCGTTCCCTCCAGGCTCAAACCTTACACCACAGTATTTCCCCTGACACTTTTGCATTACATGTATTCTACTACTACCCCCCAATATACACTTTAAAATCTTCAATGAAACTCATCGGATCTCACCCACACATACACAAAAGGCATGAAAATAGAAAGGGAACTAGTTTGGTAGAGTAAAAGGAGTGGGAGGGAGACGAGAGGTAACAAGGTGGATATGATCAATATACATATGTATTTTATGGCTGTATTAATGTCATAATGAATCTATTTTATATATGAATATATGCTGATAAAAATCATTTCAAAAAATGAAAAACAATAAGAATTGAAGAGAAAGCAGAACCATTATAACTCTCCCACACTTTGGTGGAAATACCAACTGTTATAACCACTTTAGAAAATGTTGTGAGTGTATACTAGAATTGGACATATGCATAATTTCTCGCTCTCCTGATTGTACTTTTTTGCATGGAATCTAATATATATATAATCAAAAATCTATGCTGCAGTGCTCAAACTACTGACGTGCTTATCAGCAGGAGAGTGAGTAAAGTGTTAGCCACAAAGCCAGAGGATGGCTGATCTGATGATCTATGTAGCACTGCAGATGAATCTGCAGACCCAACAACATGTTGAGAAAAGAGGTAATACAGAAATAAGTGTATACCATACTACTTCATTTACACAAATCAACAAAAAATTAATCCATTCTGTGAGAAGTCAACACTGGCAGTAGGGAAATGGGGACTTTCAGAGGGGCTCACAAAATAACTCCCTGGATACTGCTAACACTGTGTTTGGATATGGGTTCCATATGTTTCCTTATTGTGAAAATTCATCACACTTCATGATGTGTATTTTTTAGAGACTTATAAGTGAAGATTATAAAATCAAAAATTATAAAAAAAAATCCTCAGTAGCTTCAGCACCACACACTATAGATGTGACAACCTCTGTAGATCAGGCAATTTTATGACTACAAGCCATCCTTACATCAAAAATAATAATGAAAAAAAAACAGGAAAACAATCAGAACCAAGCACTACAATATGCTTACTTTTGATAAGATATTATGAAATACAAATAGATTAAAATGGCACACCGAAAATATTTTTTTCTTTGTTTTTGTTTTATGGAGTTGTTGATGAAACTTGATGCTTCATCCCTGCTAGGCAAATGCTCCACCGCTGAGCTGTGGCCTCAGATCTTTCATTTTGTTTTTGTTTTTGTGACAAGGTCTTGCTAGGTTAGTTATGTTGGACTTGAACTCATTCTGTATCTGAGGCACTGGCTCGTATGGAACTGGAGTTAATTGCAGCTGTAGGCTGCCTGATGTAGATGAGGGGAAACAAACTCCTAATCCTCTGGAAAATCATCAAGTGTTCTTGAATGCTGAGTCACCACTTCAGCCTCAGGTGACCTTTTATTAAAGGAAAATGTGCCAATCCTATTCAAATGTGTTCAAATAATTGAAGAGGAAGAAGAAAGATTTTCAGATTCATTGTATGAGCCCAGGATTACTCAAAGCCAAGTCCATCACAAGTAAGAACAAAGAATAAATCCTCAGGAGCACAGATACAAACATGCCTCCTAAAATATTAAGTTAAATACAACAATATATAACAATAATCACATAATTATATATATAATTATATAACAACCAAGTGTAATTACCTCTGTTATGAAAGATATTGGTATATATTTGAAAATCAATGTAGATTACCGTATTAATAAAGAGCAGGAGACACATGATCATCTTAATAGACAGAGGAAGCATTTGACAAAATCCAATCCAATCTTCTTTCATGATAGAAGCTCTCAACACAGGAAGGTATCAGCCCAGACCAGGGGGAAAAATGAAGAAACCTCCCTGTTAGCATCATACTTAACAGTAAATATGTGAATGTTTTTCATCTAAAACCGCTTATTTAGGAAACAGAGTTCCAGAAATAAAATACGGTACACCTGAGGATGGCGTGGTGGGAACAGCTTGCTGTACTTTGGGAATGGCTACAAGGCCAGTGCAGACAATGAATAAACAGTAGTCAAATTCAGAGCATTAACTGGAGACTAGGTGATGCAGAATCTTGGAGGTTTTTGGTTTTTCCTCTGAATGAATTGTTACTTATACACATGTATGTATGTATGTATATATTACACATTCCAAAATACATAAACACAATCTACTTAGTCCATATAATGTCACTTCTATGTACATGATCTTAGGGTTGACCACTTGGTATTGGATTATCAATTGGGTAACTTTCCCCTGGGCAAGATCAGTTCTTCCTCTCACATTGTTTTCCAGTTGCCCATATTTCTTTATCTAGGGTTGAAGCCCCCTCCTGTGTTAGCATTTACATTGGTGCTGTTGCTGTTCAGGTCTTGTTTGGGTAATCACGTTAGTTATGGAATATTATTTTAACTAGGCAAAGATGTGTTACATTTGTTTATGCTGCAGAATATTACTTGAACTGTGTGAAGGTGTGTTACCTTTTTTTTAATGCTGCATTTGTTTAATGATGTAAGGATGTGTGTTTAATTATGTAAAGATGTGTTGCATTTGTTTCACCTTGCCTGCCTAAGGCACCTGATTGGTCTAATAAGAGCTGAACGGTCAATAGCTAGGCAGAGAAAGGATAGGCGGGGCTGGCATGCAGAGATAATAAATAGGAGGAGAAATCTAGGCTCGAAAAGAATGAGAGGAAGAAGAAGAGAGGAGAGAAGGAGGGAGATGCTTGAGGCAAGAAGCCAGGCAGTCACCAGCTAGCAGACATGAGAAGCACTGAAACTAAGATGTACGGAAGGAAAGAAAAGTAAGGTAGATGAAGAGAAACAGGGTAATTTAAGTTAATAGACCTGGCCAGAAATGAGCCTAAGGTAGGCCGAGCATTCGTAATTAATAATAAGTCTCCATGTCATGATCTGGGAGCTAGTTGGTGGCACACATGTTAGTGAGACTATGTGGTTGTAACTCATGAAATCTCACGGTACACTGTTTTTTTCCTCTGGCTCTTAAATTCTTTCTACCCACTTAGGTACAGGAATTGTATTATCAGTTGGGACTGGATACCACGTAATCTCTTGTTCTCTGTATTTCAGTTAGTTGTGTTTTTCTGTAATTGTCTTCATCTGATATAAAGAGAAGTTTGTATTATACCTTATGTGTAGGTTCAAAGACAAATAGTGAGAATATAGTTAGAGATTATGCTGGTTTAGTAAAGTGGTGGTGGTCTCCAAGATTAGTGACTGGGAAATCGAATGAGGAAAAAATAACTACTGGATGTTGGAAAGTGAAGCTTCACAAAGAAAATAGATTTAAATGGAAAATGTGGATAAATGGAAGGACGTGGGGTAATGATATGACTAAGTGGTAATTACGAAATGGTAAAAGAATCTGGGAACCATAGTGCTAGAGTGATGGCTTTGTGTATGGCCAGGTGGAAAATTAGGCTACAATGTTGAGTATTAGATAGGCAAGTATTTCCTGTGCTTCAAAATGGGTAGAACTGAAGGATGTTGAGACTGGCCCTCTGTGTGTATGTATGCTGTTGATTCAGTTGTATATAAATACATATATATATTTAATGAAACAATAAGAAACATATGATACCTGATTATCAATTCATCCTTTTATGCTGTTCTTTCTAAAGAAAAGAGAAGAAAGTCTTTAATTTCATTCTACTTAAAGTTTTGGTCAGCCTATTTTGTATCATTTCAGAGTTCTCATTATTTCATAAGTAAATATTCATTTACATCAGCTGTGGAGTTATTAACCATTTCCCATGTAGGGTATAGGCATGTGTGTAGCTGCCATGTAATGTATTCACAATTGAGGTGAAATATAATTGGCCACTCCTCAGGGTTTTTTGTTTGTTCTGCATTCTGGAATATGAACTATTCATCTATTTGTTTATTTTTCAGATAGTTGAATTTTTCTTCCAGTGCTTTTTATGAATTGGAGCCATTAATGAGAGTAAAATCAACACGACCTGACTATATAAATTCTGTCTAATAGAGCTCTTTCCATCCAGAGGGCAAGGTGAAAAAAGAGGAATTTGGCTTATTCTGTGGTTTGCCAGTTAGGAAATGAAGGCTTTGTTGACATAGGAAAGGGAGGGAAGCCCCAAGCCAAGGCCTCCCTAAGGGAAATATCTTGTTGCTTCCCGGTGTCTGACTTTCTGTAGCCACCAAGTTATCAACACAGGGGCTGTTGTTCATATCTGTTGGCCCGTGTGAGCCTGGGGTGTGTATGATGTAGGAGAAGGCTATAGACGACCAGTGGTGGAGGGTGGGCTCTGAGTTCTCTGAATGCTGATGAGGCTAAGTGCTCCTCAGAGTCTCACCTACCTCATTATATCCAGGTTAAAAAAAAACAAACCCCGTGTCCACAGATCAGTCCCCAGCTCTATAATACGCTTATTTCTGCTGTTCCAACAACCAGATGGGGATGAAGAAGCTGCTATAGTAACTACAGACTGTGCCAGAATCGGCACCGAAGCCGCCTCAAGTAGCCAAGAGAGAGAAACAGAACTAACACTCATCACACTCCACTCACTCCTTTCCTCCCCTTCTGTCTCCTTCTCCTGTACACATACACACACACACACTCACACTCTATCAGTTGGTTCTGTCTCGGTGATTCAGCTAATACAAAACAATCTTGACTCTGAGAGCTGACCTCTGTGCTGTTTTAGAAGATGGCGAATAGTGGGTAGGGAAGGGGAGACAGAATATATACTCCCAGGAGCTTGTTTGCTATGAACTTTGAGGGTAGTAGCAGCAAGGACAAAGCAAACTCAAGAGACATTTGATCATGGGGAGCAAAACTTCAGGTATTATGGAATGCATATTGCTTTTCTGACCTTAAGTCTATTCCACAAAAACAGAATAACAGAACATGAATTGTGTTGATAATGAGAGCCCACAGTTCAGGCATCATGGCACACTTGGCAACCTCTCTAGGGTTGATCTCACCTTCTTGCTGTCTTGTATAGATGTACACATAAACATGCCTTCAAAATAAGTACATTTAATGCATAAAATCCAAATTCACACAACCAATATGTTCAATGCTTGTGACTGACTACAGAAGTGTTTTTTGTTTTCCTTAGCAAATTGATTAATGCATTGGAACCATCAATCAACTTGCAAGGTTCTGATTTGCACATATTTCAAGGATACATGAGCTATACACAGTGAGGCAAAACTGCAGATATGTTTTCCAAATGTGAGTAAATCTAATTTTGATTAGTTGAATCAGATACTAAATTTCCTTGGAGAGTTGGTTATTTGAAAGGGCCCCAAGGTGAATTCTTTGGCAAAACATAAACTCTTTCTGAATGGAGAGAAATTTGTAAGAAATTTGATGACAACTTCTTCTGGCCAGAAAGAAGTGCTTGTCAGCTATTTCCAGAGTAGAGCAGAGGAAAAGTTCAGAGAAAATCTCAGGGAGGGTAAAGGCAAGAACAAGCTATGAGAGGGAATGGGCAGGCCTTCAAACAAGTCTGTATGTATTTTTATAGCTGGCTAGAAGAACATGTGTGTTCTCCAGACACACAATCATACATGCACATATTTTTTTATTTGGAAGATTTTGACATTAACTTTTCCCCATGTGTTTATTTGCTTTATTTTAGGAATTTAAAATGCAATATTGACTAAATCTTGAGATAAATTTGCATATGAAGGCAGAGTAAACGATGCTTGAAACCTTGGGATGAGATGAGGGTGTACGGCAGGATGGGGGATGTGAAGATTGAGATCAAAGGAAGAAAAGGAAGCAGAAACAATGAGAACTAAGGACAGCAAAGGAAAAGCCAATGAGAAGGAGGCAGGAAGAAAAGCAGGAGTGCATATCTGAGGGAGGAACTGAAAAAAGATCTTCAAGAAAAGAGTGGTTAACTAGGCTAACTACCATGCTTAGGTTACCTTAGATCAATTCTAAGAGGTGCCCTGTATACTTAGCAACAATGGGACTACCCAGGGACCAAGGGCAGAGCAGTTTCAATGTGGCAGGGGATAGACATGGAAATAATTGACATGTGTCTCAGTCTTCATCTATCCCAGAGTCTATTGATAACCAACTAGTTAGCTGCACATTTGCGGGCTCTCTAGGAGAGTATATGTGCACATGTGGAATATCTGTATGCATGTGTATATGTGTGTATGTATTATAATAGTATATTTCTCTTTAAGAGAAAAGCAATATTCCCAGAGACACATGACATGGTAGTGGCAAGCATGCTCTATTATAAATGCAAATTCTTGACTTAATGGTACATAACCAACATACCAATCTCCATAGAGATATTGGCAAGCTAAAATTTAAACTTCTCTCAGAAAATTATCCAAATCTCATGTTATTCTGCATACTGGTAACACAATCACGTTTGGATGCTAGTTTTAGACAATATTGAGTTCTAATCTCTTCCACAGTCTCTATGTCCTTGGCATTTAGGAGCTCCTAAGCCTATATTAGCTTTTCATTGGCAGGCCATTCATGTATCATTTACTTAATCAACAAATATTTATTGAAAGAAATTGTTATTTCAGTGCTATTCCATATAACAAGGACAGGTAAATCACATATCCAGGTAAACTGGTGCATGAAATGAACTAACTTCACATTCACCAGACTTAAACCTATACTAAACAATGGGTACAAAAAAAATCTTAGGAAAATGGCAGCAACAAAAACAATTGCCTCTGAGGCAAACTGTAGCTGTTGATTACAAAGATTTCAAGCAGGAATATTAAGGTACCTGTGGCTTCCCCTCTCTCACTACTGTCGTCTATTCTAGTGCTCAAATTTTTAAGTACAGCTCTATTTTGAAGCTATGTCGAGGCCTTCATCATCCCACCAAGTCCAATATCTAGACAGCAAATACAAAATTCACTGTATAAACATCTGTGTCATGTCCTGTCTGGTGGGCGTCAGTATGTAGGAGTAGATTCAAATCCTCCTCTGACAATAAATGCCACGGACTGCTTACAAGGTTGGAATGTACGATACTTCTGACAGATGGGCAGCGACAGTGTGACTATGGCCTTGCACTCTTTCCGCGACAGTCTCCAGGAAGCACCTCTGAGAGTGCACATGTCCCATTTAACTCTGCAAGTGTATCTCCGTTAATACAAACAGGACGACAAGCAAAGGTGACACAAAGCTGCCCTTTATGGCGTGGGATGTGGGAGAAGTTGATTAACTGTTACTTCCTGATCTATAAATCATCAATTTCCTACCTCTCATGTGTTTCCCATAAAATATTGGCTGTGGGGCTTTGCTATAAAAGAACATCTCATTTTTACAATGACCTTGTAAATAATAATTAATATAGAACAATGAAAGAAAATCCCCACTGTAAATCATATGAAATCAGGGCACATATTTAACTGCTTTGGCACACATGCATATGCCTGTAGGCCTTAATAATCACTTCATTAAGGCTTTTCATCTTGGAGTATTCATTTGCATTGCTTTTCCAGTAAAGTAGTTATGAATTCATGAAGTGTTCTTCCTTCCCAATTGTCTCTTCTTAAGCACTACTCATAATAATTCTAATAAAATAAAAATGATTAGATGTGTAGCACATTTTCAAGTCATAAAATCTCACAATCTTTGTATCATTTGATTGCCATAACTCTTCATATTTAAAACACTAGAAGAACAGGATTCAAATAGGGTCAATTTCCCAAGATCATCTGCAAACACAAATAGATGAGACTGCAGGAATTATGGATTGTGCTCCTTTTCTATGACATCATTACTGTGTTTGGGTGCATTCTTGTCACGGGCCAAGATGCCATTGAGTAGTATTGACACCTCTGAGATGATTGTTAGAACTACAAAACCTCAGGTCCTAGTCTATGGTAAGAATCAATGTTTACATAACAAGATCATAATTCATAGAGACATTAGGACTTGAGAAAGGATGAAATTGATTACTTCATCAAACTCTTTTATTCAGCACTTCTTTATTAGGCAGCTCTAGAATTTTGATTTAATTATGATATTTTACTAAAAACTTTGAGGCACGGAACTATGACTGTCTACCTGCTGCATGATTTTTATTTTTTAATATTTTAATTATTTATTAATTTCTATTTTATGTGTATGGGAGAGTGTTTTTATGTATGTATATGCACCATGTGCATGCATGGTGCCTGTGGAGATCAGAAGAGGGCATTGGACTCCCTAGAACTGGAGTTAAAAGTGATTGTGAACCTCCCTGTAGGTGCTGAAATTTGAACATGGGTAATATACAAGAGTAGTAAGTTCTGTTAACCACTGAACCATCACTCCAGGCTCCGCTCCCAATGGTTGTTTTTTACTGGTGTCAGTTAAACAACTAATTTATTTTGAAAAGCATTTTTTTTTAATTTTCCAATGCATCTAGATAAGCAAAATCTCCTGCCACCTTCCTTGATTTGTGGTTCAGGTTCACTTCAACTACTACACAAAAGACCATTGGACAGAGAACATAAGCCTTTGGACCTCAACCCTGCTTTCTTATAAAGTGAAGTGTGTACAAATAATAAAACTATCAAGTTAGTGGATAGATTTGGGGTGTTAGAGGGTTATGCTAGACCCTGGCACCATCCCCACCCCATTCAGTTTAGCTTATCTTCTAATTGCTTTCTTTAAAAAAAAAAAAAAGTCATCTGAATGAATTTCCCCTTGATTTCTGCATTTAGGACACAGATAAACAATCCATTAATTGCTGTAGTTGCTGATAAATGCTGCTAATCATCTAAATAATGATTCCATTGAGGGAGGGACTTTGAACAGAGTAATTAAATGAGATAGAACTGATAAATTTATAAGCTTATTAGAACTGATAAATATTAAGGAATCACTAAACTAGAAAAGAGGTAGAATTTAGAAGTTGGATTAAAAGTAGGATCAGAATTGTGAGTCTAATTACCTCAAAGGGTATAATTGATGAAGCTATCAAGTTTATTGCTCTCTGCCAATAGCTAGATTTTTCTAAAATGTACTGGATGTCTTTCTAGTCTATCTTTCGTGCATAGCTAAACCATTCTGTTTTATAATCCAGACAACTGCCTTTTCAAAACTTATGATTAAATGTAGTTTTATAATGATGTCTTTCTCCCTTTGTACTGATGCAAAGTCTTGTGCTTATTTTTTATCATTCCATAATGCATAGTATACCTTTGCTTTACTCAGTTAGATTGCATCTTTCTGACAACAGAGACTTACAGTTTAGACAATCCAGTCATTCAGGAGGTCTAGAGGGTCACACGAATTATCAGATGCCACCAGCTGACCCCAATCTAGCAACAAGATGGTCTGAGTTTCCAACGTACTATTCAATGACCTCCTCTGTTGCAACACACAGACATAACTATGCTGTTTCTATGGAGGGCTTTCATTCAGGATAGTCTGCCCTAGCAGGCTGACATTCCCCATCTTAATGAGCCATTAACTGTGGGTCTCCACATTAAGAACTATATGAAAACCCATTTTTCTTCACACCTCTGAAATTATTAAATCAAGGCTTCAAGATTTATTGCCAACAATATACAGTGTTTCTATTGTGGTGGCTGTTATTCCGCATTGATGGAGACGTTAAACATCTCTAAGCAGCTTTTGTTGGCCACATAATAAAATGTTTCAGGGCTAGTATAAGTTGCTGTTTGTAATAAACATGGAATACATACAAAAAAACATAAAAACACATGACATTCAAGCTGTTTTGTGAGGCCTAAAATGAAATGTTTCTCTCTGCTGATAACTTTCTGTTAGACTCAGAGAAAAAAAAATCATGAAATGGAAAGATTACTTGAATTATCAAGTGTTGGCTTCCAAAATGTTTGTTGACTTATAAGCCAAAATGCTGGACGAACAGGAAAACGAAATACAAAGATTTCTAATGCACTGGTAGATACAAATGATTCTAATATTTGAGATTTACCTCTGGCTGTAGGGTTTATTTTTTGATAATAAAAGCAAAGATTAAAAACATATCCATTTCATGGACACGTAGTGTTTCCCCACACAAACTTTCCAAGCAACTTGGGTGCTTATTTATTCCAAAGGAATCAGTCTTGTTTCCAATTATCAAAGAATTGAACATTTTGCTTTCTTTAGTTTCCATTGCCTAAACTCCTGCCTCATCTGCAGAGTTTCTGTCTGTAGCTGATGCTCCCTTTGGCAGGCCAAGAGCATGCTTGGCACTCACAGGTCACAGCTATCTAACTCACCTAAGTTCAGATACTTTCCCCCAAGCACAGTACTTTTTGTAAGATGGTTGGGAGAAAGCTGCTAGCCACAGTCACAGACTAGGTCCTCACCAGCTTTTCTTTATAAAAACCCAGCATCAGAGGCCTGCCCCTTTCTCCTTTAGGTTATAGGTCCTTGACATACCGTTTCCTCCAATGATCCTCAGTTTGTCCTAATGGTAACATTGAAGCTCAAATGAGTTCCTTTTCTTCTTCCAGGAAGATTTGAGTTCATGTACTCCTTTCCCAAGACTGAGCACTGTGTACTTGGCAATACTGTGAAAGGCTAAGGCTTAGGGAACTAAAGGGTCATTTAAAATCATATTCCATGATAGCAAGTGTTTGGTAGACTTAGGTCCATTCATTTACACAACAGATATCTGTGAAAGCCTAAAATGTTCCTTGGCATCCCTTGAGCATCCTGGGAAACAACAGTGTGGAAATCTGGCCAACTTCCACTGATCATAGGGCTTACATTTGAGTGGAAAAGATATTTAAAGGCCAGAGGTAGAAATGAAAATAAAGCAATGAGGTAGACGGGGGAAGGTTGTTTTAAAGAGAGGGGCCACACGAGTGACAGCTTAACACTGAATGAAGGGAGTAAGCATGGACGCTGAGGGAAAAGAGGATATAAAAACAGCACACTGTAAAGTCAGCCACTAGAGCAGGACTAGCAAGCATAAGGATCAGCAAGAAGGCGAGTGCTTTGGAAAGGAATTGGCTAAGGCAGAATGGGAAGCTAAGGTGAGAAAGAAAGCAGAATATAAAGGAAATGTAGTCTCAAAGACAATGCTGTGAACTCTGGGTTGAATTCTAGAAGGCTGGCAGGTCTTTGCCAGGTTCCAAGAGAAAAACTGACTTAAGATTTTGCTTGCCAGAATGACTGATAGAGATATGTAAGCCTGAGTGTGGCATTTGGGTAAGGGATGTGCCAAATATAAATTTGGTAAGAAGAGATACTACACCTGATCATAGTCAAAAGGCTGAGGAGTGATAGAGTGGGGGGCTCAGGATACTGAGGTAGAAATAAGGACATCAGAAGAACTGCTTGAAAAATAAAGAATTATTGTTGACATTGGATTGAACATGTTGGAGGGTACCATGGATGACAAGACCAAGTTTGTTGGGATGGTAAAAACAAAAGCTTTCTGAGTGGCCTACTGCCAATCTCTTTCACTGACCGTTACTGAGGTTTAAGTAGAGTCCATTCACGTAACATGACTTTTTGAAACATGGGTTAATTACTATATGCCAATTAATATGCTTCTTACTTACAATTCTGATGCAGTAAATCAATCTAGCATTGTCTTTTTTATACAGCAGCAGTTAGGAAATAGATGAAAAGTGATCAAATTACAACCCAATACCCAACTCATTAAATGGTTTTACATACCATAGCATTTTCATGATTGCAAAACAGTGTCTTGATTTGTGATCCTTGGTTCTTATCTTATCCCATTCACATAAGAGTTATATGGGCAGATGTGGTTATTTTCATGTTTGATACCAGAAGAGAAAGGATAAAGAGTGATTCTATAGTGCTATAGAAGAACCATTACAGATCTAGGGTAGTATGTTATATCACCCAACAACACAAGAGTCTAATAAACTAAGCAAAGATATACTTGAGTGACCATACAATAACTCATTCAAATAAACACCCTGATGGATTTATCTGAATGCTTCGTGTGTGTGTGTGTGTGTGTGTGTGTGTGTGTGCATACAATTTAATAAGTGTAGCTGTGTTTATTCAACTACATAACATTCCAGATATACACATGTGGAGCACGTGTGGCTGGGGAACATTCATTCTTGGAAAGAGCATAAATACAGACCCTGAAAAGCAGTTCACACTAGCCTCTATAAACATAAATGCAGAGAGATGCTCAGTAACTTTAAAATTAGAAATCTCTATTTTGAAAGCAAAAGCTATTGATTAAACTGAATAACTAGTGATAGTCTGTGTAAGGTACTTCTAATGAGTCACAAAAACAATTAGAGGAATTAAAAACAGATGCATGTGAAAAAATGGAAAGTAGATGGTGTGGAAAAGAGCAAATTGAGCAATAGCCTGCCATGTTCACACAAATGTTCACACTGGAGAAGATAACACTGCATATTTTCCATCAAGAAACTAAAGGGCCACCTGTGGCATGAGATAGAGGAAGTCCTGAGCAGAAGACTGGGCAGCATAAGGTCACAAAGCAGCAGCATGCCTGCAAAGAACCAATAAGGACACCTTTGTGGGGGAGGAGGAGGGGAGACTGCAAGGGGATGAGGTCTAGGAGAAGGCAGCAAAAGTGAAAGCCGGAGTCACATAGGGCCTCAGAAGCCATGTAATGGGAATTTAATTATATTCGATGTCAGATGATAAATGACGAAAGGATTTTAAGCATTTGTTCTTTTAATTGAGGTAAAATTTTCACGAACTAAAATGCACAAATTTTGGTTGCACATTTTGATGAATTTAAACAAATATGTAAAAAATCATCCACACAGCTTTCCCAACCCCTATTCATTACCCTCACTTATGCTGAATAAGATAGTCATTATTCTGATTTTTATCACTGTAGATTTTCAACTGTTCCTGAATTTAGCATGAATGCACACTGTTTCACTTTATGCTATATCATATTGGTTTCTTTCTTGTGGTAATGTATTTGAGATTCATCCATATTCGTTTCTGCATGAATAGTTCATTCTTGTTTTACTGTTGAGTAATATTCTGCTTCATGACTATACATTAACATAATTGGATATATTCATTCACCTAGCAGACATAAAGTGATTGTCCATTTTTATCCACTATAAATAAAGATTCTATAAGCATCCTTGCACAAGCATCTTTATGTTAATATGTTTGCATTTCTTTAGGGTAAATGCCTAAGAGCACAATTAGTGGGTTATAGAGAAGGTTTAATTTTATGATAATCCAAATAGCTGCTTCACCATTCACCTTTATGCCAGAAGTATATGCAAGTTGAGCTGCTGGACATCACAGACAACGTTTACCTGTCCACTGACTCAGCTTCCTGCTTTCCTATCAGTCATAATATGTGTTCACCTTGATTCACCTCAGAGGGAAAAAAGAGGAAAGTTTGTAGACAGAACTGTAGCATTTTCATAGCTGATCATGTTAAAGTTATATATATAAAAAAAAAACCTGAAATGTGATATCATTCTCAACTTCTATACTGTGCCTTCCCATCTGACCATCCTCCACGGTCTCCGTGGCAAGCAGAAACCTCCTTTATCTCATTTCACAAGTAAAGTGATTGTTTTTATCTTCTCCAGAGTGAACCTTTGTATACTTCAAAATGGTAAGTTATTACTCAATTTGCTCTTTTTCCACATTGTCTAATTCTCATTTTTCCCCACATGTGTCTGTTTTTAATTCCTCTAATCATTTTTGCTACAGGCTACTGTGCTAACATCAAACATTCTGGTTATATATGACATACTTTGGAAATGTGTTTTATTTATTATCTTTCCTTTTTAACTTTATCTCACTTCATAGTGGCAATTGTTCTTGAAAAAATAAGGATAAACCTAGTTTAAAACTGGACAGAGGGCTCAGTAGGTAAAGGCTTTTGCCACTAAGACTGGTAACCTCAGTTCTATCCTGGGACCCACGTGGTAGAAGGAGAGAGCTGATTCCCACAAGCAAGTTGTCTTCTGACCTCCACATGTGTGCTATGGCACATGTGTGCCCATACACACACACTTACATAAATAAACAAGTCAAATAGAAAAATGTAAAACCCAATTTAATCCTGGTAAACTACTAAAAGTCACATTCTTTCATTATCCCCAATCCACAGACTGGAAATCAGAAACTTCAAGCTAATAAACACTTTGCAGAAAATCAAAGAATGGGTGAGGATAGAGACACGATTTAAACCTGCAGTCCGACCCTGGGGCAGATACAAGGTCACATCGTCACTCTCTTCATCCACCCAGTGATCTTGTAAGGGAAGAAGCAGCATCATTGCTATTTACAGAAGGAAGAGCTGAGGCTTTTGGTGAAATGATCCCTTCCCCAAGTTCTGTTGCCATATTCTGATACCATACCAGTGTCCTTGCTTGCTTCTAGTCCCCACCACGCAGCTGCAATGACAGCATGTGGACACAGAGAATCACCTATTACCACTGGGCTCAAGGTCATCTGGCTAACAAATGTGGGAGCTGGGACTCAGAGTCAGGTGTGTGTGGCTGAGAAGCCAGGCTCCTCCACCCTCGACTGCTTGCATCTTCAGAGATGAGGAAGGGATGAAGTGATAGAGAATCAGAAATTACAAAAGACGGTACCACTCCACCCCCAGCTAAGCTGGAGGAGCTAGGTGACAACAACTGTATGGGTTACAGCTCCACGTATTCTCTCCTGCAAGGATGATAGGATTTTTTTCTTTCTAGGGCATGGTCTGTTTCTACCACAGCTGCCCTCAGCCAGACTGATGGAGGAGGAAGGGGCAGTGGTGGAAGTCAGTATCTACCCAGGGACCTCTTGTGGTTTTGTGAATTAATTGCTGCCCCTTTAGGGGGCATGGAGAGTACAAGTACAGGGCAGAGGAAGAGATGAGAAAAAAGAAATCAGCTCATCCCCCAAGCCTGTCACGGTTCCCCTTGACTTTTCTTATGAAGACGTCCCACGTGGCCTATTTCGAGCCATTTACTAAACGTCCTTCAGTTTTCTTTGATTTTCACATCTGCTTTCCTCTTTCTTCCCCGCACAGCCAATGCTCCCTGCACGGATGGCTGTTGTCTTTGATCTTGGGACCTCTGGTAAGCTGCACACTGTAAGTCATCCCCTCCACTCCAGCTAATTCTGGGCAATGCTGAAATCTACATCCTTTCCTTCTTCACCCTCTTTATCACAAGCTTCCATCAAGGCTGACGTGAGTCAGACCAGCTCTGCCCACGGGGACTCTGAGAACTTACTAATCCTTTAATAGGAGCAGGGCTTCAAGACATACAGTCTTACAGGTATTATACTACTCTCATAAACCAACCGCCCCAAAAGTCGGAGAGCCCAAAGAAACCAAGCAGACTGAATCATTTCCATGCAGATCTCAAGCACAATCAGCCAAGGTGGCTCGACTACTCCACCTTGGCTCTTTCATCACCATGGCTGTCCTTGCTTGCATTTTTTTTTATTATCTTCAAAATTTCCATGAGAATCTGAGGACAGTCAACCTGCATAATAAGGAGATTAAATGACAGAAGCTCTGCAAAGGACGTGTGATTCTTTCCAGTAAAATTAGACAATATAGAATTACTCCAACCATCTATATTTCTCAGGATTTCAGCTTAATTAATGAGAGTGATTTACCATAAACATTTAAATCTAATTGAATGTGTCTGAAAAATACTTCCAGAAGCAATGAAAATATTTCCAGGTGTCAGTCCCATCACACAGTCTTTGTATTCAAATGTCCATCAGTGAGGGCAGAGGTGAATGTGAGACTGTTTCCCAAGCAAATAATCATAAATTCTGAGTAATGGGGATTTTATTATACTACTTTCTACCCCTGAGAAAAGTAACATGTAAGACATTTCTTCTAGGGAATGAGAATCATTTATGTTTTAAAATTATTCATTATTAGATGACTCCCAAAGGAAGCTACAATGTATTACTATTAACTTTTAACATCAAGTGAATTTCTCATTCTGTGCCTTTTCCCTGGCTAACAGATATTTTCAATTATGATTTTTTTTTGGTCAAGGATTATGTCTACAGTGGATTTCTGGTACCCATTCTTCATTTACTATCAGATTGAGTTAAACAGAGGTTTTAGCATCTGATTTGGAGGCTGGAGAGATGGATCAGTTTCTAAAAGCATGCGATGCTCTAATGAGCATCAGACAACCTCCTGTAACTCAAGTTTCAGGGGATCTGATGTTCTCTCCTGACCTCTGAGGCTACCTGCATGCATGTAGTGTACATAAACTCACATAGGCACACATACAAATACACACACACACATACACACACACACATACATAATCTCACTTTGAATTGTCTGATATTTAGGACTTACTCATATCATCTTCCCTTCCAGATCTTGAAGAATAAACCTTACCAAATTGTAACTTTAGAAATAGTTTATAAGCAAATGAAAAGGACATAGTTTTACAAGAATCTGTTAGGTAACAAACAAGATAAAAAACACACACAGAATTTTGCATTAAGATAAAAATGGACAAGATATATACCAGAGAGAGAAAGAGAGAGAGAGAGAGAGACAGAGACAGAGACAGAGAATTTTCTTGACTGGAATACTCAAAGCTGAAATATTCAGCTACCCATGGAACCAAAGAGACTGACTTCACATCTACAGGTTTTTTTTCATTGTTCTGTGTCAAGTAATAGTCCAAGAACTGAGTAGAATCCGGGGAAGAGAAGGAAACATAGAAAGGAAGGGTTAGAACACAGTCAATCAGGCTCTGAGATGATCTGAATGTCTGGGCACCCACGTTTCCTATATAGGAGTCCTAACCCCCAAGGGGATGATATCAGGAGGGTTATGTTAAGAAGTTAATACATCAACAAGCTGATGTCTCTGGGATTAAGTTTGATGTGTTTATGAGCGAAGCCCAGAGAATAGCTTTGCCCCATCACATAAAGACAATAGTGTGAAGGTAACATTTATGAACCAGAAATCTGGCCCTCACCATACCTGGATCTATACTTCCCATCTCCAGATCTGTGAGAAGTAAATTTCTGGTTTTTATTAAGTACTCGTTTATGGCATTTTGTTATAGCAGCTCAAAAGGACCAAAATAGGTTCTCAATTGGATTGTGGAGGCATGTGAGAAAACGCGGAGCTGGAGAAGAGACAGGAGTGTCTATTCAGCCAGTTGACTACCATGTGCTCAAAACAGAGTTCCTCTCCAGGGGCCGATATTTTCAGAACTTCTTTGAAAACAGAGAGCTACCCTCGTGGAACCCGGGGTAGGCTGTCTTCACCCTGCTCAGGCAGGGGTTCAGCTTTGCTGACTCCATCATATACTGCTGATGTGAAAGGGCAAAGGCCCTGGAATGCCTGTCTTTGAGGCTCATCCCTCTTCAGAACTCCCCAGAGAGAACTGTCAGTAAGGTGTTCCGGACGGGGGAAAAAAAAATGATCGTCTTCCTGGGGACTAGATTATTTCACCTGGAAAAATGAAGCATCCTTTCTTCCTGCAAGCGTTTATCAATGGGACAGGACCCAGTGCTCTCCAGGATGTCTCTGCCCCCTTCCTCACCTGGGGCCTGAGACTCTGAGGATCAGCTGTATAGCTGATGATTGCAGGCTCTGCTCTTCCCTACTGCATTTGTGCTCAACAGCGCTGATCGCTAGAGCTGCAACCTAAGGACACTATCCTCTCTAAGACAGCAGCTTTCTGAACAAACATCCTCAGCCCTGCCTGCCCGCCTCCAAAGAACCCATAAACCTCACAGCTGCTGTTTGCACAGCACTTTCCTTCCAAGGACCCCAGAGCAATTTCTCATGACACGCTCTAACCCTCTCCAACTCCTGGCGGGTAACAGATATTACCATTCTCCTGTACACATAGGATCTTGGAATGGTTTGCTGAACCTTGCTCTGTCATTCTGTGGCTCTTCTACTCAACTGACCTTTTCCTCATGTATGCCCTTATCACCAGCATAGGATTTTTTGACTGATGTAACTCTTTTTTCTCTGACTCCTTCCATAGACGTTTTCATGAAATGGGTCTCAGAGCAGACCCAGGAAGTAGTGTCCTTAATAAATATTATAAGTCATTTTCCTCTTTTTATGATATATACACAATGATTATCATTAGGAAAATTTGGAAAGTGCCATTTGCTTCATTTAATTTCTATAGTAACTCTAGTTATATAAAATTATGCACTGTAACACCTTAATATAAGTGTAGAAATATGTGGCTAGCCTGAAAACATTGAGTACCAATTTAAAACCAGTCAATTCAGTTATAGTTCACACAGACAGGAAGTGGCAGGTGCTTATTTCTTGTGTTTACTTATATTTCTCAATCGTATCTTCTGACTTACATTGTTAAAACCTAAAATGTCGGGAGTTTAAAGTGTATGAACAATATTTAGACCTCTGCTATAAATTACTGATGTATATGATCTCTCCACTATAGAATGAATTAACCTCCCCTGTTAAATACATTTAGAATGTAAGTTCATCCACATCTTGTACTACTTCTAATAATTAGCTCCTGTTGAGTCTGAATTAACAGCATATGTTAAATGCAGCAAAGGTGTATGAAAGTTTGGATAAAAGATAAGCTAACTACGTGTAAAAGACTCAAGAAGTCAGTGCGTTTGCCCTGAATCCACCAAATATTTTGTGACTTTTTCTTTATTAAAATCATCCCTAGTATCTGAAATGGTCTTTTTGTCTTGTTTTCTTTCTGTCCTCTTTCAGAGGGTGAATGTAACACTCAAAATGGTGAAATAAATAATCAAAACATGCTGAAATTATTGTTTGGTTAAGTGAAGGTGGATGCCCTTCAGTTACACTGTCTCATTATTTGTCTCGAAGTATGCAAGGATGTTTAGTAAGTATGAAATTCAGAGACTGGTGGGTGTTTGCATTACTTTTCTTTTTTCAGTGATAAAATACCATGGCAAAAACAACGGAAGCAAGAAGGGGTTAATTTTGGGTCACAGTTTGAGCATAAAGTGCATCATTTTTATGAAGTCCTGGTTCCAGGAACTTGGGACAGCTGTCACATTTTATCTGCAGTCTGCAGAATGCAGTTATGAATGAATGAAGCACTTAGTTCACTTTCTTATACAGACTAAGACCCCAGCCCATGCAGCTGTGTCATTCACATTTATGTTGGATCTTCCTACCTTAGTTAACCTAACATGGATCATCTTTCATAGACATACCCAAAAGCTTATCTGCTAGGTGACTCCAGATTTGGTTGGCAATCGATGCTAACCATCACAGCAGAATCTCAGATTCTGATGGGGTTGTTGTGAACTACAACCAGCATACTTATTTGAGGAAGACTCATTGATTATATGGTTTTCAGAATTATTATCATAGAAATGAGTCTAATCCTGAGGTGATGACTTCAATAAGCAAAGGGATGTAACTAATTGATCAGTTTATAGATGGTCTTTGATTTTTATCAAACTTTTCAGTATGTATAAAACCAATTCTGATGGTCCCATGGGTGTGGAAGTTGTATTTACATAGTAAGCAGTTTTAAAATTTGCTCTAGTGACCACTTACTACCCTAGTAGTGAACAATTTAGTCTCAAAGTAGAAGTTAATTTATTTTGTTGGCTATGTCATATGAAAAACAAATTGCAAGCTTCAGGGACCCATGAGAAGATCCCTTGATTTGCAAGATATTGAATAATTTAATATGGGACTCATTATAATTAGATTAGAATAAAATTCCAAAAAATTGGGCTTCAATTGAGTGTTAACAAGTCACTGTGGGCTAAAACCTTTGAAAAGTGAGGCCAAATAAACATTTCCTTCTTTTATGTTGATGTTTTGGGAAGTATTCTGTCACAGCAACAGGGAGAATTCTTGGTTTTATATTTATTGCATGTCTTTAGGTTTGATTGCTATGTGCCTTGACCTTTACTCATCTATTGAATGGGACCTGTGGTAGCTCCTACATGGAAAGGCCCACATCGACAGCCACCTACAAGTCACAGTAACATCTATTCACTGGGCTCATCTAAAGTGTTGTGGAGAGATAAGCCCATTGGCCTGTTGCACCTCATAAGTGCCTAAAAACATGGTCTCAGAGACCACACTTCTCACCCACTCCACCACTCCTTTTGTTGATTCCCTTTTTCCCTTCAAACACATCTTCCAAGTTTTCTACGTATCGCATTTGGCAAAAGCCTTCCATCCCCTATCAATGAGCTTAGATCTAAAGATCACAGAAAATTTGTGTTCTTTTTGATGAAGGTTATCTGCACGGTAACTAGGCCCCTATTACACTTCTTGGGATTTGAATCTGTTAACACCAAGTCCTGTACCAACATGTGGCATACTACTGGGTGCACAAGGCCAATAAAACCATTTTTGGTCAGATATTCTGGGGGAGATGCTTGAGAGAGTGGTGAATCTAAAGACCTCTTCTGGAGTAAGTAGGGCAAGGTTTGGTCTAACTTTGTCTAGAATGTGGACTGGGAATGTACAACCTGGCCTTGACTCTCCCTACATTTGCTGCATGGACTTGGGGATCTTGATAGCCACAAAATACAAGTTCATCATCAGGAGATGGGGAGGGGGCATCATCTCTCACTCCCAGGAGCTCTGACAGTTAAGGTTACAGCAGTGATTTCAGGGTCCCTAGTAGAGAAGCTGGATTAGTTGAAAGTTCATTCGCATAAGCCAGGCTGCTCCAGCGCTCCTATACCACAAGTGGCTGAAGTTACAGCCACATGTCAACCTTGCAGCAAATATTTTTTGAAGAATGCAGAATCCTCCTCTGGGATACTTCTGAGCTGGTAGGAGACAATTATTTAGCTCGAAGCATGGGATTATATTTAGAAGTGCTGTTTTATTTTCACAATTACAGTCTAGGGCTAAGGAGTCTGAACAAGTTTGCTCTGTCTTCCCTGGGGTCTAAAAAGTCTGAAAACAAAATAGTCTCTTCTTGGAAACTTTGTCTTGGGCTGGGTTTAAATATCATGGGGAAAAGAACACCGTGGAGATTAAGCAAGTAAAATTCAGAGCGTAAGTTATTTGTTACAAACAAGTCTATAACTGTATCTTTTTTTTGTTGTTTTTTCCAGACATGGTTTCTCTATGTAGTTTTGGTGCCTGTCCTGAATCTCGCTCTGTAGACCAAGCAGGCCTCGAACTCACAGAGATACGCCTGGCTCTGCCTCCTGAATGCTTGGATTAAAGGCATGCACCATCACCACCTGGCTATGTTCTATTTCTTATATTTTAGGGACCGTTTTGAAGAACTGTTACCATGGCCCATTGTTTCTCGGGGCTCCACTGAGAGCTGTGAGTCCCCTGAGATGTCATCACTCACTCACGATCCGAGCATCACACAGAATTCCTTCAGTCGTCCTTTGCTCTGTATTGCCTCCTGAGAGATTGAAGACCACAAAGCTTTGGTGACATTTCTGCAGATCCACCCATTTGCCTTGCCTTTCTCTAAAGAAGAGGTTCTCAACCTTCCTAATGCTGTGACCCTCTAATACAGTCCCTCATGTAGTGGTGACTCCAACCATAAAATTATTTACATTGCTACTTTAAAACTGTAATTTTGTTACTGTTATGAATCATAATGTAAATATCTGTGTTTTCCGATGGTCTTAGGCGACCCCTGTTAAAGGATCATTTGATCCCAAAAGGGTCGCAATCCACAGGTTGAGAACCACTGCTTTAAAGCTTCCTGCATGCCTCTTTTGTCTTTTTCCTCTCTTTCTTGGGCCACCAGATTCAGAACTAGATACTACTCCAAGTGCATCACTTGCTCTCTGAAAAGAATGTTGGGCATAGAGAGTTAAATGCCTCTGGTTCCTCATTTACCTATATCATATACAGTCAGCCTGGCCTTAAGCAAGACTCCATTTCCACACTTAGTAAAATGGAGGAAATAGCAATTCCTGTGTTTTATTGTAAATATCTCAGAAACCAGCACACACCAAAGTACCAGAAAAGGGCTGAATAAACCCCCAAACTTACAGAGTCTCAGAGTCTTCATCTATAAAATAAAAGTATAAAATTACAGCATCCTGTCTTCCTCATGATTAATTACAGGGTTATGAGAAAAATGTGTGTAAGAACTTTACAAGTCAAATCCACTAAATATTCAAAAGGTCCCCTGCTCATAGCGACTTCCTCATGGGGTCCGGGAGGACAGCTCAGACTCAGCCTTGGAGGGCAGAATCAGATGTCACAGTTGCATGCTTGCTTGGGTTCTTTTCTCCTGTCTCCTCCTCAGGATGGAATGCTATGCTGAGACTCCTTTTCTGTCTGGCATGATTTCTTTCTGCACTGCGGGCTGTTCTCTAAAATGAATAATGGCAACGCTATGTCTTTGATGAGGTGGAACACCAACACTAAATTGTGTCATCACCCCCTCAGGTTGTAAAGTAGCCCAGGATCCCAGGCAGGGACAGGCCACCCTGGTGAGTGGGGCTGATTCAGCCTGTAGAATCCATTGCTGAGATCCCTTGGTAGCCATTGGATATTATTACTTTCTCTCCTGTTTCCACATGAAGCATGAGTGAATTGGGAGAAGGCTGGGAGGATAAAGGGTTCAAAACAAGAGCAAAAGATAATCATGATACTAACTCACGTTTATAGAGTACTTTATTGATAACAGCCTTGAAAATGTTTTATAACATGTAATTCTTATTTGTGGCATAAATTAACATTCTAAGCCTCAGCCCTTCATTTATTAACTCATTATACTTCACGAGGTTGTAAGAATTGAAAAATAATGTATGTAAACAGTCCAAAATTGGACCTGGCGGTCCTTCCTTCATTTCACACTATTTGTGAAATGTCTAGTATGTCTAAAATACTGGACTTGGTGATAAAAGCAGGCCAATGAATGGAACACAAGAATTCTGTCTGTGTGTTAAAACCCTTGTCACCAATGCATAGGCACATGCATTCAAAAGGTAGGCGATATTCTTAAGTAGCATACATATGAGGCTGGAAAAAAGTGACAACTTCAGGAGATTATAATAATCTAATCATTGCAATGAGAAGATGAAGGCGTATGGGACTACAGTGGTGAAAAGCAAAGCCAAGCTTAGTCAAAAGTTTCTGTGGGGTCAGCTGGAAGGGTTGGGCCTCTGTAAGCAGAGATCAGGGCTACTGGAGGAGAGTGGTTTGGTATATGTAGACAAATTTTGTGAGTCACAAAGAGTTCTGCTCCCTGAGATTCTCCTGTCCCCAACAGCCAGTCCTATCAGTGAGTGAGGAGATCACTTACAGAGTCACCTCACAATAAGATTGTAAATCCATTTGCTCATTCCCCTCTGTGTTCCTTACCCTTCTTTCTCCTCTTCCTCTCTCCTTTAATCCCCTTCATACTTCTCTTCTTCATTTCTCCTCCTCATTCCTCTCTCTATCCCTCTTTCTCTCCAACCATCCTCTCTCCCCTCATTCAGAGAAAAGCCAGCTACTGTATTGATTAGCCAGTGACAAAGGCCCACACAACATGAGCTCATGTCTCTCCACAAGAATTAGTGACGTTCTAGGCTTCTTCAGGGTTTCACATGGGTGAACATGTTTGTAGATCTTAGGAGGTTTTCTCAGCTAGTGAACTTGCAATTATATCTTCTTCCCATCAAAAGACTATTGGAGCTCCATCTAACACCTTGACATCAATCATCTGAGAAATGGAAGAAAGCTCTACCCACATATTCTTGCCCATATACTTGACCCAGAGAGCTATGAGATAACAAATATTCGTATTAAGCTACTCCATCTTGGGTTCATTTGTTACAACAATATCTTTCATGCAATAACTAAGTAACAGAAAGTTAGAGCTCACTTGGACTTCATTTTGGAGATTTTTGTTTGAGGTGCATAGAGGACATTGATGTACAAGTGATGGGGCAGTGTGGTACCCATATTAAGGGTTCAAGAGTGCAGGACTAGACATGAGGGTGAGCAGTAGCTACAAGGCTATTGCAAAAAGCAAGGAGGCTCATTTTACAAGTAGTGACCTTCAAGCAAGGGAGAAAATAAATACCAACTTATTCCTAAGAGAAGACAGAAAAAGGCAAGTTTTTTTGTTTGTTTTGTGAGTATTATACATATACATTTAACTATAAAAACTGTAATCAGTTGGTGAGAGTGAGAATTTTTACATTATGCATAGAATGGAAATTTGAAATGAAATAAATGTAGAGGAAAATCAAAGGATAGTTAATGAGCCATGTTCTAAATAGAACAGAATGAGTAGAGTCCACTGAACTACTGGAAAGATTAGACACAACCTAAAGGGAATCACAGAAACTCTGGATTATTATGGACTAATTGCCAAAGATGGAACAGCTAAAACAGGATATATTTTATTATGGTGTCAGGATTTCAGTAAGTGAGGAGTCTGGGCATGGTTCAACTGGGGCCTCCTCTCAGGTTCCTATAAGCCTACAAGGAAGGTGTCATCTACACTGAATTTCTGTCTGTATCCCCAGGGCTGCTTGGAGCTTGGAACAATTCAATCCCTATGCTGTAGCCTTGAGTTTCTGTCAGCTGGGAATCGCTGCCTCGCACTTGAGTGAGACACTTGCTATCTTAGGCACAGAGGTGTATCTCAGACTAGCCTATAGCATGAGCATTTACTTCTTTAAGGTTCTCAAGTCTGATCAGATACATCACATCTTATCAAAAACCTAGGGTGCCTGGGGAACTGGCTTTCCCACTACTGTTATTATGTTTTAATGAATAAAGCAAGTCACAAATCCTCTTTCATTCAAGGTGAGATGAAGAGTGTGACACATGAGAATCACTGAGTTTGCATCTACCATAGGTTAGAAGACAAGGGGAGGGTGGTGAGACAACTCAGTGGAACACACAAGGCTGACAACCTGACTTTTGATTCCCCAGATCCCACATAAAGGGGAAGGAGAGAGGCAACTTTAGAAAGCTGTCCTCTGACTTCCATACCTGCATAGTGGCGTGCACATGTGCATACACACACAAAAAGATAAGAAGAAATAAATCTTCAAAACAACAACAACAACAAAAGAACAGTTGGAAATACAGATAACCCATTTGGCATGGGCGGTTGCTAAGAAGATTTCTTTTTGAAAAAATAATTCACAGCCACAGTGTAGGTATTCCACTCAATCATACAGTTACTGAAGTACTGGCAGACTCCCTCTTGTAGTAATAATCCCACATTGCACCACCTCCATTATAGAGAGGCCCACCTTCCTAATATTCATGTCAGAGGGTGGGTCTAACAATGAATTTAAAGGATACCTGTGTTCTAGAAGGTGATTCCTTTCATAGATTCAGAGATATAAATTTCTAATACAACACAGACAATACCATCAATGTCTCTACAGAAACACTGAGTATTTTGAAATAAAAAGAAGAAGTCCAAGAGTTAAGCAGAGGCAGTGAAACCAGCTGTCTATGGAGACTGAGACAATACAGTACTACACTACAGCACGACTCTCATCTGTAAGTAATGCCCTTGAAGTATGTTGCTGGCTTTCAAGCGACACTTCTCAAACCTCAGAGTTTTGCAGGGCTTCCTTGGGGTCCCTTTAAACAAACAAACAACAAAACCAGTGTTTCCCACCAGATAATAGCGATCTGAGTTTCCTGGAAAACTCAGTGGCTTACCTATTATTCTTTGGCATCCCAGAGTTCTTCATAAGAAGGCTATGGAAAGAAACACATAGCTGCTTCTAATTCCTCAGTATAGCGTCAGTGAGGTCATTATTCTCCAGCGTCTAGCTCTGGCTTTCTTTGAATCCATAAGATAGAATACCATATGGAGATTTCTGGTAAGGCTCCTGAGACTGTTCTTGGATTGAATTCAGACTCCACCACTTGGGATCCTGGACAAGCTACTTAATTTCCTCAAGACTCAATTTCTTCACACAGGTGATAAAAGAATCTCCAGTTAGAGTGGATGTGAAGGTTTATTCTGAATGTTAAGTTTAATGTCTCTAAGATTTATTCTTCACAGTCTTTCTAGAAAGTACAACAGAACCCATGTGCTTAACAGTTTGATGCTTAAGGTGACCATACCCAGAAGAGTGCTGAGGGAACAAATTATGTCGTAGTTGACAAGACATAGGAGATGTAATGTCAAAACCTCCATCTCAGTCCATAGCACACCCTAGAGTGGGCCTAACTCTTCTGTCATCACAATGCAATTATGGAACTTGAATTTCTTGTCACTTTGGAGCAAGGTTCCCAACTTTACAGAACATATAGAATGAGAAGATTGTTTTGATATGGGGCTGTGTTGTGGCTTATTTGATGTTACCAATGTCTTTGACCTCTACAAACTAGATGCTAGCTGGATCCTTCCTCCCCTCTCTCTCCACACATTTTCTGGGGACTTGTTTCTCTTCTTCAAAAACCACTGCAGTCAATGGATGCAATACCAAAAGTGCTGAGCTGGTAGGATGATGATGTCATGGTCAAGTGCATCCTTAGTACTGCAGCCACACTCTGACTATACCAGGGAACAGACTGTGCATCCTTAAAACAGTTTAAGTCTCAGAAACAAAGAATTAAGGGTTCTGTGGTGAACAGGGTTATCACCACCCAACAACATCAATTCCTAGTCCCCAGAACCTTTCAATTTTACAGACTGAGGCAAAAGAGTCTTTTCAAATGTAAATAAATTAAAGATCTTGAGATGGGGAGATCATCCTAGGTCAACTGGGTGGGCTATAAATGGAATTCCAGGTGTTCTTGGAAGGAAAGAGTAGAGAGACTCGAGGGCAAGAGGAGAGACACATATCCAGAGGAGAAGACAATGTGACCAGAGAGGCAGAGACTGAAATTGGGCAGTCACAAGCCAAGGAGATCACAGAGAATGACAGAAGTCAAGGTCAGACTCTCTCATAGAGCCAATGGCAGGGATGCTGTCCTGCAGGAACCTGATTTTGACCAGTGACAGTGACTGGACTCCAGACTTACTGTTTTAAGTCATAAAGCTTGCAGTAATGTATTACAGCAAGTACAAAAATTACTAAGGTTCGTTTCAATATGTGTGTCTCATCTTACTCTAGCCTTGTGTGTTGTTCGTGCTCCATGCTCCAAATCTCTAGGAGATTTCCATAATAAATTCTGTTCCAAAGGCCCAGTGGGTATGCTGACTGGCCATTCACTTAACTTCACATGACACACTCATGAACATGTGCTCTTAGATTATTGGCTGTGAGCCGAAGTTCAAGGATCATTTTGTTAATTTTTTCAAATATTTATTTTTATTTTATGTGTATGGGTGTTTTGCCTACATGAATGTCTGTGTGCACACGCCTACCTGGAGCCTGTGGAGGCAGGGAGAGGGCATCAGATCCCCTAGAACTGGAGTTACAGGTCATAGTGAATAGCCATGTCAGTGCTGGAACCTAAACCAGTGTCTTCTGGAAGTCTGTGAGGAAGTGTCTAGACTGAGTAAAGTGGAAAGACTTATCCTGAATGTGAGTGTCTCCATCCCATGAGTTTGGGTCCCAGCCTGAGAGGAAAAAGTAAGGGGAGCACCAGCCTTCACCTCTGTTGGCTTCCTGACTGCAGATGTCACAGGACCAGCTGCTCTGTGCTTCTGTCTCTACGTCTTCTCTGCCATGATGGTCTGTATCCTCAAACTGTGAGCAACGATACCCTTCCTTCTTAAGTGGCTTTTGTCAGGTACACTGTGCAGTGATGGGAAAAGAAACCAACACAGGGCTGAATCCTGAAGCTCTTTCTCACACCTCACAGTGTCAGTCTGCATGTCCATATCCATGGGGTTCTTTCTGTGTCTCTGAATTGCTCCAACCACAAGTGAAAATGTTTCAAAGACTATAATTGCATCTCTAGGGATATCTACAGGTGTTTTTTTCTTTTTTTAAAAACTTTTTTTAGTAAGAATTTTCTTTTTCATTCATTTTACACACCAATCAACAATCCCCCTCTTCCCCCCCTTTTTTTTTATCTTGACCTCAATCCCCAAACGATAGTCTGACATCATTTACACAGAATTTATATGGCATCAGGTATTATAGATAATCTAAAGATAGATTACATACAAATATTAAGCCATTTATCTGTAAAGGACTTGAGCATCTATGGACTTGGGTACCCATCAATGTTCCTGGAACAAATGCCAACGGATAAAGAGGAAGCACTGTATTCTGATTTAGATCTCTGGATTTCTTTTGTTTCTTTTCTTTTCTTCTTCTTCTTTTTTGGGGGAGGGTCTTATTTATTGAGCACCTTGCATGTTAGTCAAGTGTTCTACGTGGAGCTACATATGCAGCAGCCAGAGATTTGCAAACAATACAAAACAAGCAAACTGAGAAGACACACTTTTCCTTCTCACCTCCGGGTAAATGATAGATTGAGATGGAAAGCTAGAGAGCAGTTGGAAATACGTTTATATTGTTCAAATGAGAGAGATGAGAGATTTAGAAGATGGGTCCCATCGATGAAGAAGTAGATGAGCCACAAACCAGCTAATTCTAAGGACGAGGCATTCCTCATCTAGATTAAAAAAAAAAAAAAAGCATCCGTGTCTTCAAGTTCACAGAAGAGAATCAGCTGAATGGGCATGACTTTTCTGAGCGTGGCTTTGAGGGTGTTCAAGAGAGAATGAACAGAAACCAGTCTTTTTTCCTCTAACAGACACTTCTAATCCCTTCCTTCAATTAGCCCCTGTTCTTCGGTCATTGGATATAGTTCTTTTCCTTCACTTTTAAAAGTCCTTGGAAACCATTTCCTAAAACATTTCAGCTTTAAATGCATGTGCTTATACTCAGTCTAAACTCTTTATGGTAAGGGTTAAAGCCAGCTTCCTGTTGGGAAATGACTTCTGCTTCCCAGCAGGAGACCATGTGATAATTTTACAAAAACCTCCAACCTTCACTTCTCACCTTGTCCTCCAGGGCCTCCATGCTGAGTATTCACTGTATCTACTATAGGGCAGACTGCAGAGAAAACGGCGGCATCCTCCTTAGCTTAGGGTATTTAAATAACAGCTCTACAGGATCGTTATAATACTGCTGATCCTCAAGGACGGGCTAGAGGGACCAGACTGGGTGAGTGTGTGTGTGTGTGTGTGTGTGTGTGTGTGTGTGTGTGTGTGTGTGTGTGTGTGTTCTGGATGTGGCTGCTGTCTTCAAATCCAGATGGCCTATGATGTCATTGGAAAAACCCCAAAGCCTGCAGCAAGAAAGAACTTTTTATGGCTCCCTGTGTAATACTCCTATACTCTGGCCTTGAAATGTCAGGAGAAAGACTGAAAGACACTGGAACGCCTCATGACCCCTTCTGTCTTTCAATTTGGGCTGCAGGGAAAGAGAAAAGTACAGAAGGGGTCGGGATTAGTTGTGACAAGAGAAGATATCAAAAGAAGACAGAGAGCTGGAAGCTTCAGCTGTCCTTTGCACTGCTGGTTTCTCCTCTGAGGAGCACACTGGGACAGAATTCTTTGTTCACATAGGTGACTGTCCTACTAGACTTGGATCAGTATCCCTGCCTTAGCTATTGCTGTAACCTTCAAAGCTAAAGCCCTGTCTCTTACATAATATGTGTACAACAAATGTTTAAGAATGGAGATCTACATGGAAGCTACATTAAGACAAAAGAATCAAGAGTCTGGAAAAAGAAAAGAAAGGAATCAAAATTTACAGGGTGTTTTATAGATATTACACATCATTATCGATCCTTTGGAAACACTCTCTTTGTTGCTACTGTTTGAGGTACAGATTATAGAGGAGAAAACCGAAGTTTGTAGAGAAAGCAAATCAAGGGCCCCATGATCAGGCAGCAAGTAGAGATGGCATGTGTGCACACATCTGATTGGCTTCAGAAGAGCAATTCCCCCGAGGACAGCAAGCTTCTGTAAGGATGTTATCATTCCCAGTTCATTCCACCCCAAATAGAAAGCAGGAGAGAACAAATGTCAGCCATCTTGGGGAAGCAGTAATCTGAAAGTGTCCCAGCCCAGGACTCTTCATATAAATTCTGCAATAACAGTGTTAGGATGCTCTTAGGAACACTTGTGATATTTCTTATGACTTTCTTCCTAATGGGTTTAAATGACAACTTAGAAAGATTCTCTAGTTATCTTCCTTCTGCTGTTCTGGTTTACCTTGGAAAGATGCTTGCACATATTGAAGGTCAACTTTTTTTTAAATATTTTTATTTTATAATTAATTTAATTTTACATATCAGCCACAGATTGCCCTGTCCTCCCTCCTCCCAACCCCCAGCCTTCTCCCCCAACCCACCCCATATTCCCACCTCCTCCAAGGAAAGGTCTCCCCTGGGAGTCAGCCCAGCCTGGTAGATTCAGTTGAGGCAGGAAGGTTAACTTTTTAAAACCACTTTTTTTTTATTCCAGTGTGAATCACTTCTGAATTGCCTTCCTTGATACATCCTAAAAGCCTACATTTCCAGTAGTCCGTATATCTCTTAGCCCAATGAAGCTGGTACAGAAAATTAACTATTATATTGTTCTGAATGAGACTCTTTTTTATTTTTTTATAATTTAATTTAATTTTACATATCAGCCATGGATTCCCTTGTCCTCCCCCCTTCTGCCCCCCCATGCCTTCCCCTCAGCCAACCCCCCATTCCGATCTCCTCCAGGGCAAAGACTCCCCTGGGGATTGAGTTCAACCTGGCAGATTCAGTCCAGGCAGGTCTAGTCCCCTCCTTCCAGGCTGAGCTAAGTGTCCCTGCATAGGCCCCAGGTTCCAAACAGTCAGCTCATGCACTGAGGACAGGTCCCGGTCCCACTGCCTGGATGCCTCCCAAACAGTTCAAGCTAATTAACTGTCTCACTTATCCAGAGGGCCTGATCCAGTTGGGGGCTCCTCAGCTATTGGTTTATAGTTCATGTGTTTCCATTTGTTTGGCTATTTGTCCCTGTGCTTTTTCCAATCTTGGTCTCAACAATTTTCACTCATATAGACCCTCCTCTTTCTCACCAATTGGACTCCTGGAGCTCCACCTGGGGCCTGGCCATGGATCTCTGCATCCGGTTCCCTCAGTCATTGGATGAGATTTCTAGCATGATAATTAGGGTGTTTGGCCATCCTATCACCAGCATAGGTCAGTTCGGGCTGTCTCTCACTCATTGCCAGTAGTCTATTGTGGAGGTATCTTTGTGGATTTCTGTGGACCTCTTTAGCACTTTGCTTCTTCCTATTCTCCTGTGGTCTTCATTTATCATGGTCTCCTATTTCTTGTTCTCCCTCTCTGTTCTTGATCCAGCTGGAATCTCCCACTCCCCTAAGCTCTCTTTCCCTCCAACCTCGCCCTTCATTACCCCCACTCATGTCCAGGTTGTTCATGTAGATCTCATCCATCTCCTCCACTGCTGGTGGGAATGCAAGCTTGTACAACCACTTTGGAAATCAATATGGTGCTATCTCAGAAAATTGGGAATCAATCTCCCCCAAGATCCAGCTATACCACTCTTGGGCATATACCCAAGGAATGCTCAATCATACCACAAGGGCACTTGCTCAGCTATGTTCATATCAGCATTGTTTGTAATAGCCAGAACCTGGAAACAACCTAGATGCCCTTCAACTGAAGAATGGATAAATAAAATGTGGTACATATACACAATGAAATACTACTCAGCAGAGAAAAACAATGACATCATGAGGTTTGCAGGCAAATGGATGGATCTAGAAAAAAATCATCCTGAGTGAGGTAACCCAGGCTCAGAAAGACAAACAAGGTATGTACTCACTCATAGGAGGATGCTAGATGTAAAACAAAGATGACTAGACTGCTACTCACAACTCCAGGGAGGCTACCTAGAAAACATGACCCTAAGAAAGACACAGGGATCGCTGAATAAGACTCTTACATCATGTTATACACAGACATCAACTTAAAACTGACTGAAGACAAATATAAGATGTGAAACCATAAAGCCAGAAGAAAATCTATGGTGGAAATCTCTGTATATTAGCCTTGGCAATGGTATTTTTTATATTACATCAAAAACACAGGTAACAAGCTGGGTGTGGTGGTGCACACCTTTAATCCCAGCACTTGGGAGACAGAGCCAGGTGGATCTCTATGAGTTTGAGGCCAGCCTGGTCTACAGAGCAAAATCCCAGGACAGGCACCAAAACTACACGGAGAAACCCTGTCCCAAACAAAACAAAACAAAACAAAAACAAAAACCAAACAAACAAACAAAAAAACCCACAGGTAATAAAGGCAAAATACAGAAGTTAAATTACATCACACAGAAAAAGAATAAAGAAAATGAAAAGGTAGCTTATGTAATGGGAGAAGATGTTTTTAAACTACAGGTCCGATAAAGGATTAATACATGAAATATATGAGAGACATCTACAGTCACCATAAGAAAAGCAAAATTGTATAATTGAAAAGTAAGTAAATGAATGTAACACATATTCTGAAAAACAAGACATACAAATGGCCAATAGATATATAAGCATTCACTCATTATCATTAATCTTCCGAGAAATTTAACTCAAAATCTTGATATATCATTTTATAGCTATTAAGATGGTATATTAGCTACACTTATCATAAGAATGCTTTATTTCCACTCACAGTTTGATAGGGTACAGATCATCATGACAGGGATGGCATAGCGGAATATGCAGCTGGGATTACACATCTGGGAAGATCATAAACATAAAGAAGCTTGTGGTATATTCTTTTTCACCTTTTATTCATTCTGGGACCCTAGTCCATGTGGTGATGCCACCCACATTCAGGATGGGTGTTCCTCTCTCGGTTAAGCCTCTCTAGGAATAATCTCACAGACATGTCTAGAAAGGAATATCTCCTATCTGACTCTAGTCCCATCAAGTTCACATCTTGTCAATTTGACACCTCAAAAAGCCACTTTTTTGCCTTTTTCCTTTTTTAATATGTATATTTTATTGAAAACAAATTTTCGTACAATATATTCTGATCACAGTTTTCCTTTCCCCAACACCTCCGGGGTCCTCCCCAACCTTTCCACCCACCCAACTCCACACCCTTTCTCTCTCTCTCTTTTCAGAAAATAAAGAGGCAACCAAACAAGCAAACTACAATTAAAAAATAAGAAAGAAAAAACACAAGAAACACATACACATCAGAAACTATAATATGTAAGCAAAAGACCAGTAAGACAAAAAAATGCTCAAACAAAGCAAACAGACAAAAAGTCTACAAAAATACCATTGAGTCCATTTTGTATAGAGCATGGGGCTTACCTTTAAGTGTGGTTATACTCCACTGGAGAAAACCAACTTTCCCTTTGCAAGCAGATGTCAATTGGAGATAAGCTTCTGGGTTGGGATGGGAGCTTGGGTCCACTTCCGCTCTCAATGATAGATGCCATCTGGCTTGGACCAGTGCAGTGGCTGTGCATGCTACCACCGTCTCTGTGAGCTCATCTGTGCACCAGTCCTGCTGTGTCTAGAAGGCACTGTTTCCTGGGTGTCATCCAACCCCTCTGGCTCTCACAGTCTTTCTGCCTCTTCTTCCACATAGCCCTCTGAGCCCTGAGCAAAGAGGTTTGATGAAGGCATCCCATTTAGGACTGAGCGTTCCACAGTCTCACACTCTCCGCACATTTTTCCAGTTGTGGGTCTCTGTGTTAGTTCCCATCTACCACAAAAGAAAGCCGCTGTAATGATGGCTGAGCAAGGCCCTGATTTATGGGTATAGTGGAATGTCATTAGGCACAGGGTGACTGGAGTTCAGACGTGCGCTACACCAATGTTTGGTCCTTCCCTAGGCCCATGGCCACCTGAGAAGCGTCAGGCATGGGTTCCATCTTGTGGAGTAGATTCAGATAGTGGTTGGTCACTCACACATTTGTTCCACTATTTTACCAGTGCTTCACCCAGACAGGTCACTGTTGTAGATCAAAGCGTTGATGGCTATCTTTCTCTTCCTCTGGTAGTGTGCCGAGTGCCTTCCAGTACCATGAACACTAATTAATAATGGTGAAGTCTCTGGTTAGGCACCACCCAACTTCTCCATGTTCAATGAGATACATAAGTGTTGTCTTCAGAAATATGACTTTACCATAAATTTGTGGAGAGAAATCAATAGTCTTGGCAATAGCCTGAGACATTTGGGGTTTTCTGTGGTGTTCCTTTGGCCAGTGACTCAACTTGATGTAACCCATGCCTGGCACTGGAGGTTTCACTTGGTGGCAAAAAGATGACTAGTTGTGGTATTGTCTTCCCTGTTATTTGGTGGCTTCATTTATATTTCTTTCATATATGTACATATTTTAGGAAGCTTCTATAGTAGTAGGTTTCCAAATAACCTCAAATGGCCCTCAGTATTAGTTGTCCCTCATGGCATTCCTCCCTCACCTCCCTCTTCCAGTCCCTTCCTTGTTTAATAGTACTGTTCCAGTTCTCCCTCATTTCTCCATAATGTATAGATTCCATTTCCCCTTCCTTGGGAGATCTTCCCCTCTGCACTAGCCTCTTATTCTACACCTAACATCTATTGTTATATGAATTTACAGTGTGCCCTTCTGAATACTTAAAAGCTAACATCCACATATAAGAGGAAACACACAGTATTTGTCTTTTGGGGTCTAACTTACCTCACGTTGGATGACTTCTTTCCATTCAATTACCTGTGAATTTCATAATTTTGGTTTTTAAAACTGAGTAATACTCCATTGTGTAAATGTACTACATTTTCATTATCCATTCATCCATTCATGGATATCTATGTTCTTTCTAATTTCTGGATATTATGAATAGAGCATCACTGAACATGGATGAGCAAGCATCTCTGTGGTAGGATGTAGAATCCTTTGGTATATACCCAAGAGTTGTATAGCTAGATCTTGAAGCAGATTATATCCTGGAGATATATACCTGGATATTGAGGTAAATCTATTCCCAGCCTCCTGGAATGGTATAGCTAGATCTTGTAGTAGCTTTATTCCCAGCCTCCTAGAGCAGCATATCTGGATCTTGAGGTAGATCTATTCTTGGCTTCTTGGGGATACAATGAAGGCAGTTTAAAAGCCAACATAAAACTAAGTGCCTTCAGCAAAAGAGCATTTTTAAGCCATTCTATTCAGCCACTGGTCCTCAAAGGTCCATGGATAGCTCATAGTGAAAAATTCTTTTAATTCATTCATAAGAATCTCTAAAATCTGAATAAATTTATCATTTTTAAATGTTCAATAGCCAAATCTCTTCTGAAATTCAAGGAAATTTCTTTACTGTGAGCCCTTGTAAAAATTAAAAAGTACATACTTTAAATATGCAACAGTACACATTAAACATCTTGATTCCAAATATCCTACTTCCAAAAGGGAAGGATGGGGAACAGCAAGGAAAGACTGAGCCAAAGCAAGTCTTAAGCCCAACAAAGCAAACATCTTGTCACTCATTGTACAACATCTGGGACTTTTCTGGTCATGTATTCTGGGATCCAGTAGGTTTAGGCAGTCATAAATCTCCAGTTTTGCTGTCTGCCAACATGAGCCTTTCCTTGGGGCTGTCTCTTCTGTTATTGACAGTGCTGTGTAAAGGTATGGCAGAATGGATAATACACATGGATCCATTCACAGACAACTTTATTGTACTAGTATAGGCTTGTTCTTTACAAACACACACATGCTGATAAATTCTATTTTGTACAGTTCCTATCCAAAAGAAAAGAAACATAAGGTGCCTTGTAATAGAATTATCTGAATAATAGAGAATATTGTTGCAAAGAGAGGACTTATTTTGGACAAGAATTAAATACATTCCCTGCATAAAATTTCATATATTTGAAGCTTGGATGAATTTTCCAGAAACCAGTTCTAGTTCCATATATTTAAATTTTGTTTTGTTTTGTTTTGTTTTGTTTTATCATGTGTTACCAAAGTCCTTTTCATGCCAGACATATAGGCCACATTTATAAGGTGATGTATATGGAACCTTTTAGAAATTATTTTATTGGTTCTTTAAGAATTTCATGTACTAGCAGAATGTGGCAGCTCTGATTGGACGAAGAGGTAGGTGACTCTTCTCCCACCCAGAGAGTCCTGCCTCTAAGAGCTAGGCCCTGGGGCACAACCAGTGCCCCAAAACTCCCATCCATCACTGCCCCTGTTCCCCACCAGCAGGGAAGACCCCTGCACGCATGGTGCCCCACCAACACCCCCTCATCAGACCCTGCAATCTACAAGACCCACTCCCGGCCCCAAACCCACCCAACCCACCCATCCCCCTGTGACCTCAGTGGCTCCCTGAGACACAAAATCTGCCAGCTCCAATTGAACCAAGAGCAGCTCCCTGAGACACAGAATCCATCATCTTCAATTAGACCAAGAGATATAATTGGACCAAGAGTGTCCCTCTGAGACACAGATACAGTAAGAACAGATTGGATCAAGAGCAGCTCCCTCAAACATATGCACCTCTTGCACCTATTGGAGGAAGAGATGGGTAGATGCCAGTGCAAAAATATATACAACAACATAAAGAGCAATATAGCACTATCAGAACCCAGCAGTTCTACAACAGCAAGACCTGACCATCACAATATAGAAGAAGCGGAAGAAAGCAACCTTAAAATAACTTACGAAGATGATAGAGGCCTTTAAAGAGGAAATGAAAAATTCCCTTAAAAACCTGGGAGAAATCAATAAATCCCTTAAAGAAAGCTCAGAAAAAGCAATTAAACAGGTGAAGGAAACCAAGACCTGAAAATTGAAATAGAAGCAATGAAGAAGACACAAACTGAGGGGAGGCTGGAAATAGAAAATTTGAGTAAATGAACAGGAATATACCTATGAAGATACAAGAAACTTATAGAACACCAAATAGACTAGACCCCCCCACCAAAAGTACCCTCACCACATAACAATTAAACCACTAAACATACAGAAAAAGGAAAGAATTTTAAGAGCAGTAAAGGAAAAAGCCAAGTGACTAAGGCAGACCCATCAGAATAATACCTGACTTCTCAATGGAGACTCTGAAAGCCAAAAAGTCCTGGACAAATGTAATGCAGATGCTAAGAGACCATGGATGCCAGCCCAGACTACTATAGCCAGCAAAACATTCAATCACCATAGACAGAGTGAACAAGACATTCAAAGACAAAACCAGATTTAAACAATACCTATCCACAAATCCATCCCTACAGAAAGTACTAGAAGGAAAACTCCAGCCTAAGGAAGTTAGATGCACCCAGGAAAAAACAGGCAATAGATAACCTCAGCAGCAAATCCCAAATAAGAGAAATACATACACACTACCACCAAAAGATAACAGGAATCAACAATCACTGGTCATTAATATCCCTTAATGTCAATGGACTCAATTCACCTATAAAAAGACACAGGCTAACAGAATGGATACAAAACTAGGATCCACCCTTCTGCTGCATACAAGAAACACACCTCAACTTCAAAGACAGAAACTAGCACAGAGTAAAAGGCTGGGAAAAGACATTCCAATCAAATGGACTTAAGAAGAAAGCTGGTGTAGCTATCCTAATATCTAACAAAATAGACTTCAAACTTAAATCAATCAAAAGAGATAGGGAAGGACATTACATTCATCACAGGAAAAATCCACCAAGATGAACTCTCAATTCTGAACATTTATGCCCCAAATGCAAGGGTACCCACATATGTAAAAGAAACATTACTAAAGCTTAAATCACATATCAAACCCACATACTAGTAATGGGAGACTTCAACACCCTACTCTCACTAATGGACAGATCTGCCAGACAGAAAGTTAACAGAGAAATAAGGGATATAACAGTCTTATGACTCAAATAGACTTAATAAATATCTACAGAACATTCCACCCTAACACAAATGAATAGATCTTCTTCTCAGCATCCCATGGAACCTTCTCTAAAATCGACCACATACTCAGTCACAAAGCAAATCTCAATGGATACAAAAAAATTGGAATAACCTTCTGTATTTTATCAGACCACCATGGCTTAAAGTTAGATTTCAACAACAAAAATTACAGAAAGCCTACAATCTCATGGAAACTGAATAATGCTCAAATGAATCACCAATGGGTCAAGGAAGAAATAAAGAAAGAAGTTAAAGACTTCCTAGAATTCACTGGAAATGAATGTAAACATACCCAAACTTATGGGATACTATGAAAGCAGTGCTAAGAAGAAAACTCATAGCACTGAATGCCCATGTAAAGAAGTGACAGAAATCTCACACCCGTGACTTAACAGCACACTTAAAAACTCTAGAACAAGAAGAAGCAAACTCACCCAGGAGGAATAGATGCCAGGAAATAATCAAATTGAGAGCTGAAATCAATAAAAATAAAAACAAAGAGAACAATACAAAGAATCAATGAAACAAAGAGTTGGTTCTTTGAGAAAATCAACAAGATAGACAAACCCTTATCCAAACTAACCAAAAGGCAGAGAGAGAGAGAGAGAGAGAGAGAGAGAGAGAGCATCCAAATTAACAAAATCTGAAATAAAAAGGGAGACATAACAACAGACAATGAGGAAATCCAGAGAATCATCAGGTCATACTTAAAAAACCTGTACTCCACAAAATTGGAAAATTTAAAAGAAGCGGACAATTTTATGGATAGGTACCAGATATGAAAATTAAATCAAGACCAGATAAACAATTTAAAAATACCTATAACCCCTAAGGAAGTAGAAACAGTCATTAAAAGTCTCCCAACCAAAAAATCCCAGGACCAGATTGATTTCAGTGCAGAATTTTATCATATTTTCAAAGAAGAGTTAATTCCAATGTTCTTCAAATTTTTCCAGACAATAGAAACAGAAGGAACATTACCAAACTCTTTTTATGAGGCTACAGTTACCCTGATACCCAAACCACATAAAGATGCAGCAAAGAAAGAGAATTACAGACCAAACTTCCTCATGAACATTGATGCAAAAGTACTCAATAAAATACTGGCAAACCAAATCCAAGAATATATCAAAAAAATTATCCATCATGATCAAGTAGCCTTCATCCCTGAGATGCAAGGATGGCTCAACGTACAAAAATCTGTCAATGTAATATACCATAGAAACAAACTGAAAGAAAAAAAAAACACATGATCATCTCATCAGATGCTGAAAAAGCCTTTGACAAAATCCAACACCCTTTCATGATAAAGGTTTTGGAGAGATCAGGAATACAATCAATATACCTAAACATAATAAAGGCAATTTACAGCAAGCCGGTAGCCAACATCAAATTAAATGGAGAAAAAAACTCAAAGTGATTCCACTAAAATCAGGAACTCTCCCCATATCTCTTCAATATAGTACTCAAAGTCCTAACTAGAGCAATAAGACAATAAAAGGAGATCAAGGGGATACAAATTGGAAAGGAAGAAGTCAAACTTCTGCTATTTGCAGACAATATGATAGTATATATAAGTGACCCCAAAAATTCTACCAGGGAACTCCTACAGCTGATAAATACCTTCAGTAATGTGGTAGGATACAAGATTAACTAAAAAAACAAAAACAAAAACAAAAACAGTAGCTCTCCTATATACAAATGATAAATGGGCTGAGAAAGAAATCAGAGAAACATCACCCTTTACAATAGCCACAATAATATAAAATACCTTGGGGTAACTCTAACTAAGCAGTGAGAGACCTGTATGACATGAACTTGAAGTCTCTGAAGAAAGAAATTGAAGAAGATATCAGAAAATAGAAAGATCTCCAATGCTCTAGGATAGGTAGGATTAACATAGTAAAAATGACAATCTTATCAAAAGCAATCTACAGATTCAATGCAATCCCCATCAAAATCCCAACACAATTCTTCACGGACCTGGAAAGAAAAATATTCAACTTCATATGGAAAAACAAAAAACCCAGGAAAGCTAAAACAATTATGTACAATAAAGCAACCTCTGGAGGCCTTGCCATCCCTGACCTCAAGCTCAACTATAGAGCTACAGTAATAAAAACAGCTTGGTATTGGCAGAAAAACCAACATGTAGACCAATGGAATCAAACTGAAGACCCTGACATTAACCCACACACCTATGAACACCCGATTTTTTACAATGAAGCCAAAACTGTAAAATGGAAAAAAGAAAGCATCTTCAACAAATGGTGCTGGCATAACTGGATGTCAACATGCAGAAGATTGCAAATAGACCCGTATCTATTGCCATGCACAAAACTCAAGTCCAAGTGCATCAAAGACCTCAATATAAAACCAGTTACATTGAATCTGATAGAAGAGAAAGTAGGAAGCAGTCTTGAATGTATTGGCACACGAGACTACTTCCTAAATATAACACCAGTAGCACAGACACTGAGAGCAACAATTAATAAATGAGACCTCCTGAAACTGAGAAGCTTCTGTAAGGCAAAGGACACAGTAAATAGGACAAAAAAGACAGCCTATAGAATGGGAAAAGATCTTCACCAACTCCACATCTGACAGGGCTGATCTTCAAAATATACAAAGAATTCAAGAAACTAGACATCAAAATACTGAACAATCCAATTAAAAATGGGCTACAGAACTAAACAGAGAATTCTCAACAGAAGAATCTCAAATGGCTGAAAGGCATTTAAGGAATTGCTCAACATCCTTAGTCATCAGGGAAATGCAAATCAAAACGACTCTGAGATACCATCTTACATCTGTCACAATGGTTAAGTTCCAAAACAATGAAGACAGCTTATGTTGGAGAGGATGTGGAGCAAGAGGAATACTCCTACACTTTTGGTGGGAATGCAAACTTGTATAGCCACTTTGGAAACCAATATGGCCATTTCTCAGAAAATTGGGAATCAATCTATCTCGAGACCCAGCCATACCACTCTTGGGCATATACCCAAGAAATGCTCAATCACACCACAAGGACGCATGCTCAACTATGTTCATAGCAGCATTATTCATAATAGCCAGAACCTGGAAACAACATAGATGCCCCTCAAATGAAGTCTGGATAGAGAAAATGTGGCACATATACACAATGGAGTACTACTCAGCAGTAAAAAAAAAACAACAATATTATGAAATTTGCAGGCAAATGGATGAAACTAGAAAATATCATCCTGAGTGAGGTAACCCAGACTCAGAAGGACAAACATGGTATGTACTCACTCATAAGTAGATACTAGATATAAAGCAAAGGATAACCAGACTACAACCCACAGCTCCAGAGAAGGTAGCTAACAAGGAGGTCTCTAAGAGGGACACATAGATAGGCCAGCGAAGGAGAAATAGATGAGATCTACATGTGCAAACTGGGGGTGTAGGGGGGTAATGAAGGGCAAGGAATGGAGGATGAGAACACAAGGAAATGGGAGGTTTGAGCTGGAACAGGAACATAGTGGAAGAGCAAGGAAAGAGATACCATAATGAATGAAGACACCATGGGAATAGGGAGAAACAGGGTGCTAGGGAAGTTCCCAGGAATCCACAAGGATGACCCCACCTTAGACTACTAGCAATAGTTGAGAGGTTGCCTGTACTGGTCTATTCTGGTAACCAGAATAGTGAATACTCTAACTGTCATCATAGAGCCTTCATCCAGTTACTGATGGAAGCAAATGCAGCAATCCACAGCTGAATATCAGGCCAAGCTCCAGGAGTTCAGTTGAAGAGAAAGAAGAAGAATTCTATGAGCAAGGGGCATCAAGATCATGATGGGGAAACCTACAGAGAGACAACCAAACCGAGCTAGTAGGAACTCATGAACTGTGGACCAATAACTATGGAGCCCTCATGGGGCTGGGCTGGTCCCTCTCCATAAATGAGACAGTTGTGTAGCTTGATCTGCTTAAGGGGCCTCCTGGCAGTGGGATAAGGATCCATCCCTGGTGCAAGAGCTGGCTTTCTGGAGCCCACGACCTATGGTGGGACACCTTGCACAGCCTTGAGGCAGGGGGAGGGGCTTGGACCTTCCTCTATTGAATGTACCAGGCACTGCTGACTCCCCATGGGATGCCTTACCTTGTTGGAGGAGAGAATGAGGGGTGGGTTGTGGAGGGAAGCCTAGAGGGTTGGGAGGGGGGAAGAGAGGGGAATCTGTGATTGGTATGTAAAATGAATAAAAAATTCTTTAATGAAAAAAATTGCATATACTATGATTTGATCATTTTCACCCCCTTCCCTCAACTCCTCTCAGATGCATCACCTCTCCCTGCCCACCTCCATTTGTGTCTGCAGTTTTTAAAAGGATTTCATCCAATTTGACCCCTAGGTAATGAGCTATTGGCAGCTGATAGCTGCTGGTAGAGGGAGAGTCAGTTTCCTTCAACAGTGTAGCCTCTGGTAAGTCACCCATGCTCCACTGGAAGACCATACATCCAAAAATATATGGGTAGCAAAACTGTTTATCTTTCATTTCATTTCCTTGTCTTATTGTAATACTAAGGACTTTGAATATAACTTTAAAGTAGTGGTAAGAAGGAATATTCTTGCCTGGTTCTTCACTTTAGTAGGGAAGCTTCAACTTCCTCACATTAAATAAGATGTGCTTACTTTTGAGTTTTATTTTACTGGTTTCCCTGGAGTTTAAAACATCCTTTTATAGATACTTCCATATCTTCTATCTTCATGCAAATAACACTAGACTTCCTATAGGGTAGCACAGGTATATTATAACAAAAGCTGTTTCTAATCCCCTCCTCCATCTCTTACATTATAACTGTTGGCCATTTAGTCTATACTAAGCCTATGCATGGGCATGCATGTACTCTGACACCTGTGAATCCATTGTAACTATTGTTGTTGTGAACCAACGTACCTGTTAGATCAATAAAAAATAAGAGAAACTAAGGGTGGAGATGGAGGTTTGTAGTAGAATGTTTGTTTATCATGCAGAAGGCACCAGTTCAATTCCCAGCACCAATGAAAGAAAAGGTAAAGGAAAAACATAGTTTTCATTTTAACTTCACTTGTTTATTTCCTGATGCTTCCTTTATGCAGGTCTGAGGTGGTGATCTATATAATTTTCCTTCTTTGACAAACCTGTTTTAGCATCTCCTGTAGGCCAAGCCTAGTGAAAACAAAGTCACTCAATTTTTCCTTGTGTTAGAAGGTGTTCATTATTCTTTCAATTGTGAGGGATAATCTTATAGAGCAAAGGATTCTAGGCTGGTGGGATTTTGAGATTTTTCCTTTTCTTTCCACCTTTCTCTTTGCGTTCTTTGAGCATTTCTTTTTTCGTTTGGTATCTAACACTGAAATCTTAATCATGATTTCTTTAAACATAGTTTTTAATTCCCCTTTATTATCTCTTTTTGGCACTTCCTCTATAAATACATTATATTTTGTGTTGTTCCACAGTTCTTGAATATAGTTTTTTTTCTCAGTCTTATTTTCCTCCCAGATTTTCATTTGCAGAAGTTTCTGATTTAGTGTTATCAAACTCAGACAATCTTTCCTCAACTTTTTTCAGTCTACAGAGGTCATCAATGGCATTCTTTACATTTGTCACAGTGCTTTTCAACTCTAATATTGTTTTATTCTTCCTTTGATTTACTGTTCCTCTATTCACTTATCTATTGTTGCATGGCACATACTTTTTGAATTAAAGTCTTTAACACATTAATCATAATACTTGTTTCATTTCTTATCCAATGATTTGAAAATTCCTGGAATACTTGAGTCTGATTCTCACCTTTGCTTTATACTTTCAGAGTATCTTTTTGCCTCTTGCTATCCTTGGATTTGCTTTCAAAATTTTTTTAATTGAGAGATAGACTTATGTATCATGCAAAAGAACCTATGCTAAATATGCCTTCAGTAACATAGTAGTAAGTTATGAAGGTAATGTAGTTTTCTGTAGATTTGTAATTAGGTCTCAGACTCTTCAAGGGCCAGTGGCCTTGGACTGTGGGTTTTACCAGTGCTTAGCATTGTCCCATTAATGGGTACAGGATGGCTAGAAGATGCTAGAGCTATGCATTTGCTTTCCCCTTGGAAAGTTAGACTGATAAATCCCTAGGAAGTACTGCTTTAGACAAGTGGATTCCCAAAATATACCCTTTATAAAGAGCAGAAAACTCTAGAACATTTCAAATGTTATTTCCCCACCTCCTCTCATGTGAGAACATGTAGCTAGAGTTTTCCTGCCTGGCCCACAGTCAGGACAAATCTCTCTCACCTGCCAGTCCCACAGCCGCTTAGACCCAACCAAGTAAACACAGAGACTTATATTGCTTACAAACTGTATGGCCATGGCAGGCTTCTTGCTAATTGTCCTTATATCTTAAATTAATCCATTTCTATAAATCTATACTTTGCCACATGGCTCGTGGCTTACCGGCATCTTTACATGCTGCTTGTCGTGGCGGTGGCTGGCAGTGTCTTTCCACCTTCCTGCTCTTTTCTCCTCTCTGTTAGTCCCGCCTATACTTCCTGCCTAGCCACTGGCCAATCAGTGTTTTATTTATTGACCAATCAGAGCAACACATTTGCCATACAGAACATCCCACAGCAAGAACATTTTTCTCTTTATTTGTTGCTGGTACCTGGTAGAACCCCTATAGGTTAAATGAGGGAAAATGTGGAATTCTTCCTTTGATAGTCTCCCCTCAAGTTTTTAATATGTATATTGTCTATGCTGAGCCTACAGCTATTTGTCAATGACAGTTTAGAATTTCCTGATGTCTTCAGTTCTCTGATGATCCTTCTATGATTAACTGTCTCCATGATTCTCTGCCTGGCTATTTCAGCAAATTTTCCCAGAGTGCAGGAAATGCACTGTGACATCACTTATTAAAAATCTAAGAACAATGCTTCGTTTCCTTCTTATTGGACAAGTAGCAGATTCTAACTATATATTTCACCTGACTTTTCCATTAATTCATGATTTCTTCCTGTTTCTCTGAAAAGAGTTACTTCCTTATATCAAAGCATCTACAGATCTACTTGAAGGCTCTAAATATACACTTGCTACTCTGCAGCTGAACAAATCTGTTAAATACAGAGCTCCAATAGAACACACTTTGTCCATTTGGTCTTGGGAAACATTCACAAGTGCTAGCTGCCAAGGAGCCCAGATGGTATTTTCTCCTTTTCTAAGTTTCTCAGGGTTTGAATATATCAACCCAGACAATTACAGACCACATCTACTTTGGGTGGGTATGATCTTCCATCATGAAGTCATCTGTGTCAGTTTTCTGTCAGCTCACATAGTCCATCTGGCTCAGTAAGCAATGAGGTTTTGTTCTTTATTGTTTTCTATATACACAAAACTGAGAAAGAAAATGCAAGATCAGATTATTTTTGAGAACCATAGTGTCAGAATGATTGTCTCAGCTAGAGTTCTTATTGTTGAAATAAAACAACATGACCAGAAAACAAGTTAGGGAGGAAATAGTTTATTTGACTTATATTTCCAGATCATAGTCCATCATTGGAGGAAGTCAGAACAGGAACTCAAGCATGGCTGGAACCTCAAAGCAGGGGCTGATGCAGAGGCCATGGATGGGAGCTGCTAACTGACTTGCTCCCCATGGCTTGCTCAATCTGCTTTATTATATAAACCAGGGCCACCATTCCAGGGGTGGCACTGCCTTCCATGGGCTAGACTCTCCCCCATTGTTCACTAGTTGAGAAAATGCTTTAAAGCTAGATTTCATTGAGGCATTTTCTCAACTGAGGCTCCTTCCTCTCTAATGACTCTAGTTTGTGTCAAGTTGACACACCAAACTAGCCAGTACAATGCTATTGCTATGACTGGAGTCTTGAGAGTCCCCTAAAGCCTCATGTGCTAGACACTTGGTTCTCATTTTGACACTATTATGAGGTGGTGGGAACTCTAACAGATGAGCTAGTGGCAAACCATCAGGTCATTGAGGATGCACCCTAGAAGGATGTGGGTTCCTGGTGTCTTCTTCCTGCTGTCCTTCACCTTGCCGTCATGAAGTGAACACTTTTGTTCCATCATGTACTTCTGTCAGGATGTGTTGCTTCACACCAAGTTCAAAACAATGGATCCAACAAATCATGAACTAAAGTCTTTAGAGTTGTGAGCCAAAATAAACCTTTCTTCCCATACTCTGTTGGTCTTGGGCATTTTCTACAGCAGCAGAAGACTGACTACAGGAAAGTCTAGATTGAACATAGGCCATGCAGATACAACTTATCAAGTCTAACTGCATACATATCCATGAGAAATGCTAATAAAAAGGTGGAAGCTAGAAACATTGTATCATCTATGTTATAGATTCCTGCAAATAACTATAGTCATAGATTTTTCTGAAGAGCCATATAGGGTGGTTTTCAAATATTAAGAAGCAAACACAGTGCTATGTAAAAGTGAAAACAAACTAAGAATAAATTCAAGAGATTGGGGGTACAGCTCTGATTCTGTGGGTCCCGGGTGATCTGGTACAGGGCTAGCTGTTTTTCAGGGTCTTGGCTTCAGATCTCAGTGGTTAAGAGTTGGCCTAGATTACTCTTAGAGTGGGGCTAGCTGAAGATGCCAACCACATGGAGCTACACCAGGAACAGGAGAGTCAAAACAGCTTGGGCTATGATAAAACAGAACAGAGAAATCTTTCTGTATTGGGTGAAATCACAGTGCGGGTGCAGAGAGAAAAAACAGGTTATACCCAAAGGGAGAGTACCTATATCTCAGTATAAATGCTTAGTTTAAGCTTTACAAAATTCAGTAACTATCAAGAAGTAAAGGTTGGGAATACAGACTGCATAAACAAACTACTAGTTTCAGATACACAGAGATAATCCATGGAGAAGAAGTAAGTGGCCAGAGTCATCTGCAAGCTGGTTCAGGAAGCTGGGAGGTCTCCACTCCGACTAGGTCTCTGAAAATCCATGTGCACAGCACGTTTTAGTAAGAATAATTTCAAGATTGTACGTGAATTTTTAACAGTTCTCCAGCTTTAATTGCCACCGTTATTGTGATTCACTAATGCTATTCACTGACTTTATACAACATCAAACCCCCCAGGTTGATTTTTCTCACCTTCTCTTGTGTATACTTTCTGTTGACCTTATTATCACCACACTCCACATGTTAATTAGATTTAAAGTTTTATTTTTCAGGCACTCTTTATGGGTTAGTTTTATTAATTGGCTTTCTGTTGGTAGCCTGCGGGTTTTATGGATTTGGGAATAGTTTTTTTTTTTTTCTTTAAATGAATAGAAAGCACCTGCTAAAGTTGGGGTTAGTTGGCTTTTTTTTTAAATAGACTTTCCTTTAGGCAAAAATAAGCCAGGTTGTTTTCCATCAAAGTGGTCCTATGATTGAAAATTGAAAACAGTGATTCTAACATCTTTCTAAGGAGCTATGGATTTATAAATACAAGTACCAAAGATGCTTTTCTCTCACTGTGCCTAGCGCCTCATTGGAGACGTATTCTTTTACAAGTCACAGCAAGGTTAAAGAGATAGCTCAGCAGTTATGAATGCTGGTTGCTCTTACAGAGGACCAAGGTTTGATTTCAAGCACCCACAGAGCAGCTCACAACTATTTGTAACTCCAGTCTCAGAGATCTAATACCCTTTTCTGACCTCTGCAGGCACCAGGCACACAGGCCTCACAGATATGGATACAGTCAAAGTACTCATACACACAAAAATAAAGTAAATAAGTTAAAACAGCTTTTTAAAAAGCCACACCTGGGATCATTACATTTGCCCTTTCTCTTATTTTAATGTACATAAGAATGAATGAGCTGGTCACAAAAACATACCTGCACACATGCACGAACAGAGGTGGTACACACACATGCATGCATGCACACACATACACAATTTAAAGTCACTGAGAAGTATCTTATCCTAATACTACCTTTTCTTGAGCTTGAAGAGTTGATATGATGTACATACCTGAAACACTGGCAATCCCCTGTAGATCTACACTTAATGATCTCAGTTACAATTAGCTACTGCTATGTAATCACCCACCTCTCAATAAACCTGCTAACTTAAAACATACACAGTTTATTCTTCTCCAAATTCCACAAATTGTACCAAGTTTTATAGAAGTATTTTCCCCCCTATTGTCAGTTTAATTGGTTTTTGGGTAGAGGATGGCAGCCTCCAGTGACTGCCTCCTTTATGTATCTGTTGGGCATTTCTGGATGACGGAGGACTCTCTTTTCCTTTCCATGGGGTCTCCCCATGTGATCAGCTTGTGAGAGGTGGTTGACCTGTTTGAAGGCTGAGCATCTACAAACAGACAGAATTAGACAGCACCATTGTCTGCCCATTCAACATGGCTTCTACCACACACTAGTCACAGAAGTTACAAAGTTCTACCCAAATTTAAGGAGCAGGAACATAGACCAAATGCAATGTACTACAGGACCTCTAAGGGAAGTCCTCCAGTGATCAGACTTAAGAGGGACTCCTTCACAAGCACTGCACATCAAAGCATTGGCCTTTGAACTTCTTATCTCCCATCATTCCGTTCTTTGTCTATAGAAATCAAATGGATTTTAAGAGAGGGGAGATCCATTCAATTCCCCTTCCCTCCTGGGAGAACCACTCTGATCAGCAAAGGAAGCAGCCACTCTGTCCCATTGGGCCATCCCAACCCATATTCTGTCTCTCAACCAGGAAGCTGATGTCTAGATGGAAGACTTCCATGACCCAGTCTCCCAGGTTATATCATAAAGCTCCTTTCTGGCATGCATACTTCCATAAATGGAGGAAGGTATTTCAACTTGAGAGGCATCTATAGAATTTAGCAAAGCAGAAGAAATATTTATTCTAAGTTAGGTAGAACCTACATTGTAATTTTTTCTGATTTTTTAGGTTTCTGGGCTATGCTGCTAAATTAAGATTGTGAGAATTCTGTAGTTCAAACAAACTTTCAAAACGAAATTACCAACACCATCCTTAATTCCAAGTATTTCCAACTGTTCTCTTTTAATTTACTAAGCTAGCTTGGCCACTGGTCTTCTTATTTGGAAGTTCCCATACAAATAGCCTCGGAAATCAAGACATCATTTCTTGTTAAAACAAATGAAAACATGCCTGAAGAATCTAAGAGCTGACCCAACTCTATTTCTGAGGAATATACCTACTTTCCAAACAATTATGTTCAACTGGGCTGAATACTGTTTTGACGTACTTATTCTAATAAACATATACACAACAAAGGGACGAGTATAGTACAGCAACTAACATGATCATCATTTTATACAGCAACTTTTGTGTGTGTGTGCCACTCAGTTTTTACAACAATCCTATTAAGTGGATACTGCTGTTTCCCTTGTGTGTATGAGGAAATGGAGACTGTGAGAGTTAAAACCATTTGTTCATAGTTTGACAAATAATTTGAGTCCAAAATGTCCGTTTCTTAAAGGCTTCATAGAATGAATTCTATTGTTCATATTTATAACATATTTTATGTGCACATCCATTGATTTGCACTTAGATTCATTCTCAACTTGACTGTTGCAATAATTGTCAAAACAGACATGAACATTCAGCATGCTAACTCCCTTAAACTACGAGGCCAGAAATGAAGCTGCTGGATTATTTGGCATTTCTGTTTTACTGATGAGGAGCTAACTACCATATGGTTTTCCAAAATTGCTAGCCTCATTTATATTACCACAGTAAAAAAAAAAATCCTGTTATTTGCAACAACACAGATGAACCTGAAGGACACTGTGATATGGGAAATAAGACAGGCACAGAAAGACAAGTGCAGCATGAGCTCACTTCTCAGTAAAGTATAAAATGTCAGTCACAGCAGCAGAAAAGAGCATGATGGTTACCAGAAGCTAGAGCACAAGGACTACAGGCCGATGGGTAACAGGACAAGGTGACTGGATACAAAGTTTCAGACAGATAAGAGGAATAATTGTGGTGGTTTACTGTACTACAGACTGATCATAGTTACTAAAAGTATCTTATATATTCCAAAATTCCTAAAATAATGGATTTTATACACTTTCTTTATAGACAAATGGTAAATGATGTAATTGATGTTAAGTGGATGGGTTAATTCCCTTATGATAAATGCACATCAATTACTTGCCAATTAAAATAAGTAAGTGTGGAGCTGGAGTGATAGCTTGGAGGCTGAAACTGCTTGTTGCTTTCGCAGATGACTGGGTTCAGGTCCTAGCACCCACATGGCAGTGAATAATTGCCCGTAACTCCAGTGTTAGGGGAATCAATGCCTAATGCCATCTTTTGGCCTCCATTGGCACTGTACCCATGTGACAGACATACACGCAGGGAAAACACCCATATGCGTAAAATAAAAATACGTAAATCTTAAAATAAATAAATTACTATATAGAAGGAAAAAAATTTGATATCAAGTCATGCATTCTATCTATGGATCCCATACCTTCCATGCCTTAAACAATCCACAGCTCTCTCCTGAAAGCAATAAGCCTTATTAATGATGATTTTCAAATGACCTCACTGTCGCAGCCTATGCTTTACTCCAAACACAGAAAATTCCTAAGATATACAGTTCTCCAGGTAAACTCAAAGATATTGGAAGTATTTATGGCTCCCCATCTTTTGGGGGAGTTCACATCTTGTTTCTAAAATCCCTGACTTTGATAAGTCCTGTTAAGGGCAGTTGTACTTGTATGATCCGTTGCTCAGAGGAGAGTCTGTTCTGAATTAGAAAATTGTTGCCGCTAAAGAGCCCCTGGGGGTTGGGGGTGCTGCATATGGGCTCAGCATGGCAGGCTCCTATGCTGATAATGAATGGGGGAAACGTGGCCAGTAAGGCCCACAGAAAGAAAAACACTTAAGCCTCTTGATGAAAGGCCATATGAGAAGGTAAGTGTTATAATTCAACTGAAAACACAAGCCAGCGGCAGGTTATCCTTCCTTCCAGACAGACAGTTCAGGGGATGGCTTTCCTGCAGCTACAGTGGCAGTGATGGATTAACTGGGGAGGTGAAGCCGCTGAGCTGACCTACCAGCTCCACCTCTATTCCCAAATTCTCCCAGGGCTACAAGGTTTCAGGGCAGCTTTAATCCCTCTTGGCCTCTGTTCTCCCACAGATCCAAGGCAAGTCCCAAGAGGCGCCAGACCTGGAGAGCATCCTCCCAAGCTGTTTTCTGAAACCCAAGCCTAAAAGACAGGAGTTCTTCCCAGGTGCTTGGCAGACGCCCCCAATTTATTACTCTGCTAGGAAGGCTTGTTGAGGGATCTGGAAATAAGGAGTATCCAAATCCAACCTCGGAGGGAGTGTCGGCTGTTCCGGTTTCTCGGAAGTGTGTCTGGAAGGAACTATTCCTTTCAGACGTCCCTCAGAAAGCTTCACTGGAAAACAAGGGTGAGGATTAATTGGAGTGGGGACAGAGAAGGGGACTCCCTGTCCTGGTCTCTGTCTCTGGTCTCTGATAAAGACAGCTGCTTTCTGCTTTTCCTGCCCCTTTTCTGGTCCCACTGTGATAGGTTTGTGTTGCCAGTTCTTGCAAAGCCGTTTTATTTCCACTGGGTGAGTGCTCTTTGGATTTAGATACAGTTTGTGGATTGAGGGACTGCTACAGGAAATATTATGAAAGTAGGCCATACTCTAGCAAGTCTCTCTACATAGGGAATCACCTGCATCCTTTTCAAAGGCTGGCCAGAATCTCACAAAGGCAGTCACAGCCACAGACAAAAGTCGGTGTCTGTGTCTGAGGATTTTGCATCCAATGCTAGATTCTGAAAGTAGCCCGAAAGAGGAAGTAGGGAAACAGCTGAGGATACCAGCCCTAGAACTTAACCTGTATGCGATGGGTCTAATATACAGATGATGAACCTGAGTCAGAAGGAGGTACTATTCCACTTCATTTTTTAGTCTCACTCATGTTTTTGGTAAGGAACCTTTCAGATTATTCTATAAAAATGTGTCATTTCTTATCCTATCAATTTCATCAACCCTGGTATGAGAAACCCTATGTACAAAGTTCAAATGACCATGTACTTCAGGCTGTACTATTAAAAGGTCATGTGGAGTTTATAAAATTGCATAGGTTTTAGAATATAACAAACTTGAATTCACTTAAAAATAGGACCATAACTCCCCCTTCTCTCTCTCACACACACACAGACACACAGACACAGACACAGACACACACACACACACACACACACACAATGATTTGTTGGTGAGGTAGGTAATTCCTGCCAAACTACTACAGACATTAAATGAGTTCTATAAATCCTAAATCTTCCAATAATTATGAAGTATCAGTGATCTTTTTTCTATTGAAGCCAGTTTGAATTAAAATGGAAAATAAATTAAGTTCTGCCTTCTCTCCTCTATAATTCCCTATATCATTTTCCAGGAAAGCAGAAATGGGAATGGTTGATTTTCTTACCAGTTATATTAGAAATATGATATATTGTATGTAAATAACATGTGACACTCTCCAAAGAATATCACTTTGACTTTGTGTCACATTTAGCCTTGAGACATTACATAAATACAGACTTTCAACCCTAGGTCATTAGGTGGAGAGCTTTTGATTTCATAGAAAAGAAACACAGGTTTTAGGACTAGTGATTTAGAAATGAGAGGAACAAGGATGGCACCGGAAACGGTGATCTAGTTTCACTCCTCATCCCCAGACCATGTGTTCTAGTTGGAAAACAAATTCAGTTCTTGCAGCAGCCAATAATAAAGAGAAATCATTGCCAAGATATGGCTATGAGCAGGGTCAGCTATCTGGGATCCTTCCTGGTTACATAAGAATTCTAGGATTTTTGTTTGTTTACTTGTTTATATTTCTGTGAAGAATGTCATGGGTATTTTGATTGGGATTGTATTGAACCTGTAAATAGCTTTTGGTAGAATGGTCATTTTTGCAATATTCATTCCACTGATCCATGAACATTAGATGTCTTTTTGTTTTCTAATAGCTTCATCAACTATTCTTCAAAGATCAGAAGTTTTCATCATACAGATTTTTCACCTCCTTGGTTAGGTTTACTTCAAGATAGTTTATTGTCTTTCAGACTATTGTAAATGGAAATGTGCCCATGATTTCTTTCTCAGTGTTTGTTGGTGGTGTACAGAAAGATTACTGATTTTTGTAAGTTGATTTTGTATCCTGCCACTTTGCTGAAACTGTTGTTTGTTTCTAGAAGTTTTCTGGTGTGGTTTTGGGAAACTCTGATGTATAATATCACATCATCTACAAATAGGGATACTTTGACTGATTCTTTTCCTATAGTATTCCTTTAATTTTTTGTGCCATATTGCTCTAACTGGTGCTTCAAGTATCTGCTGTGAGATTGTATCTCCTGGACATAACAGAGAATCTATACCCACACTATTTCAACAAGGCATGACCACATAACCAAGATCTTAATAATGATAATATCAATAAACACACTAACACGGAAGGGAAAAACCTCACAGGATCCCAAGACAAAGAGCTATAGGCAACTAGTGACTACTGAGAGATGGAGAGTTAATATCTCCAGGAGATGACCCTCGGGGTTGGTTATCTAATACAAAGTCATCATCCCCAAGAGTTTATATACCCAGTGCACACTAAATGAACTCATCGGGTTCTATTTTTATATGTATATCTATATCTATCTATAGGTAGATAGATGATAGATTGATTAGATAGGTAGGTAGGTACATAGATAGATAGATAGATAGATAGATAGATAGATAGATAGATAGATAGATAGATAGACAGATAGATTCAGAGAAAAGAGGAAGTTGGAAGAACATGTGAAAGGATAGAAGGAAGGGACATGGAAGACATGGGAGAGATTAGAGGAACAAAATGGGAAGGAGAGAGTGATGCAATTATATTTTAACCTAAAAATTGTAAAGTATAGGATCTGAATGCATTGTTAACATGTACAAAAATGTCAAGGAACAAATTTAGTAATAAAGAAAAAGGAAAATGATTAGAACTCATGAATGTCTTGCTTATTCCCAGAGGAATGGGAGCAGCATGCCTTGAAGTCACCCAGAAGGTCCATGCGTACTAGGCCTTGTGGGAAGGGACAACTGCATCCAGTTGTCCAGTCAGAATAATGCACCTGTAGCAACTGTGAGAGCCAAAGGTTCTCAGCCCCTGTGAGTTCCTTAGAATCACCAAAGAATACATTCACACTCTGCTCCCGGTTCCCACCATCAGGAATTCCACTTGAACTGAGCTTTACCCTGGAGGATCTAATGTGAGGCAAAGTGTTGTGCTGTGTGTTAGAGTTGTTCAGTTCTACAGGATGAGATTCCCAAATTCTATGATAAAAGAAGCAAGTTTGTGATTTTGTTTAAGAGTTTAGATTTTGTTTCATGAGTTTTCTTTATGTCTTTTTGAGCAAAGAACTGTGATATTTGTCACAAATTATCTTTCCTGAAAACATTTAGCTAATTCTTGCTATATCATCCCAGTTTAGCTAATAAAGAAAAAGGAAGATGCCATATCATGTTTGTGTTCTTATCATTTGACCGCACTGAGGGGAGAGCACACTATCACACTTATAACTGTTTGGTTTTAGTGAAGTGTAAGCTTCAGTCTCTTCATTTGTGGTACAGAAGAGACTGAGTAACCCTAAGGTCTTAAAACTGGGCTCCATAGAGAGCTCTGCAAGGGCCTGTGTCCCACATCGGAAACCATTGCTGCATCCCCAGCTTCAAACACAGAAGCACTATCTATCTGCTTTGGACATCTGGCCTCAAGTGGTAATTCATTTCTAAAGGAGCTGTAGTTAGAGATGAAGAAAATAGCAGAGCAGGGAAGCTCCAAAATATAAGGAGCACAATTTGCAGTAACTGAGAAGTGGAAATCACCCAAATGTCCATCAGTAGGTTGATGGATAAGCAAACTGTGATACCTAAAAGTACAATAGACTATTACTCATCTACAGAAAGGAATAAGGTGCTGATACACGGTAACAATGTTGGTGAATTTCAAAGGCACTGTGTTAAGTGAATGGAACTAGACACAGGAGTCTACACGTATGAGTCTATTTGTGTGACCTGTCTGAGGTGGATGAATTCATAGACAGAATGCAAAGTGGTTGCTGATGAGGACTGAGAAAGTGAATGCTGCAGAAGGATATGGTTTCTTTGATGTGGGCTTTTTCTGGCTTATTGGATAAAGGGTGTTGCTTTTGAGTCAGAACTTGTTTTGGAAATAGGTAAATGGAGTGGTTACACCACATTGTAAATGCCATTGAATTGTTTGCCTTCAAATTATTACTTCCATGGCAGTATAATTTACTGAATGAGATCTGTTGGAACTGATGCTAATATCCATCTCAACTTGAAAATTATACAAATATGAGCCTATCAATGAAGTGTTTTTTAAAAATGTGATTAATATTAAGAAAAACAGAAAGTGCTGAGTATCCCAGAAGAGCTGGAGAAAACGGGGTGAGCTTCATGATGGAGACTTTGACATGGGCTCTGAAGGACAAGGACAAGGAGGGACAGCATTCACTGTAGACATGGAAACAAGAACAAGTGGAGGGGTATTGATGGGAAGTATCCCCCACAGAGGTCAGGTTAGAAGTACAGGTCAAGGTGTTGATGGGAAGTATCCCCACAGAAGTTTCATAGAGGTCAGACTAGAAGTACAGGTCAAAACTGTACTTCAATCCCAAGATCAAAATGTTTAAGCTTTATTTGGGTTCAAACAGTTTGTCTTAAAAGTCTTAGAGTAAATAAGCTATGAAAATTGGAAATCTACCTTACAAAGCATGAGAGGAAAGCCTTGAAGAGACACCATAGTAGGTCAGTTAATAATAAGAACTCTGAAGACAGACTGGCCAATGTGAAAACCAGCTATGACACATTCTATACAGGCAAACACTGGACAGTTTACCCAATTCTGCCTCAGTTTACCATCTGTGAAAAGGAAATAGCACCCACTTATGGGAAGCTGAGGAGGTCCTGAGTCAATGTGTAAAGATGAACGAAGTCCTGAGTTAATCTGTGTTGTTGACATGAGACAGTCATGTGAAGGACCAAAAAATTGGCCCCATGGGAAATTGATAAATCCTTCGTCTGGTCTAAGTATAAGCATTTACAACCAATTGACCAGTGTGTGTAAACACTAGCAACTGCAGCTTCCTCTTCCGCTTTGATAGACTGCTTACCTATAGAGACTTCCTATGGAGGACTAGCTAGCTCCGCCCTTTGTGCTGTTCCCAATAAAGGCACTGAGTTCCCCTGTTGCTGCAGAAGTTGTTTCATCAGAGTGCATAGCCCATCTGATCCTAACTTTCCTGAACATATGTCATGTCTGTGTGTCTGTCCTGACTTCATTCCCTCACCACCCTAATCAGGGTTCTGTGACACCCACATCATAGGCTTGTGAAGATAAAATAAATTATTACAAGTAAAGTGCTAAGAGTAAGACATGGAGCAGAGTACATGTTCAATATATGGCAGCTGTTGATTACTGACAGTTCCCTACTTTGTGGGCTGTGAAGTCCAACAGAGGAGAAATAATTACTTAAGACCTTGCAGGTACTTCAATGTCAGAATGCTCAAATCCAACTTCCAAAATATCTGTCTGGGATCATTCTACATTTCCTTTTCCAGTAAATTCTAAATGCCTAGGATTCATTATTGACTGTGTTTTCTTGCTATGCCTATATCCAATCCACCACCAAGTTGTGTCTGTTTCGATGATTGGTGTCTTCTGAACCCACCCACCTTCCTTCCATCTCCATGCCCATGCTGGAAGAAGATCCCATCCCCTGGAACTCAACAGAAGCTTCCTAATGGTACCCCATGTCCACTCTGACCTTTTTCAATTCATTCTTAATGTAAAGAAGTGAAAACTGGGGCAAAGGATGCTCCATGATCTGCTCACTCTCTACATGCTCACTCTCTACATCTCCACCATGTCATTTTCCTGTCTTACTACCTCTGCATTTCTTCAAACTTGACATGTGCTCTTTTGCCATAGACCTTTTCTGTTATCCTTACCCTCCCATTGATGTATTTAATTAACACCATACATCCTGTCATTATGTACTAATACTATTAGCATTGGTTGATTTTTTTTGAGTGTATGATTATTTAATTGGGTTTTCATTCCTGATAGATTGAACTCCATGGGGATAGATTCTGTTGGGTTGGGTTGTGAGAATTTTCTCCCTAATTGGGGGAATCTAATCAACACCTTCTTCCCCCTTCTATAGTTTCAATAACAAACCAAATTCCACCAAAGTTCACTCCAAGGAACCCATGAATTTATTAGGCTTATTTACACAGCAATTGGTGAGGGGTTACAGGCAGGTAGGTGGCCTTAAATCAGCCACAGCAGAAACCTTGTAACCAGCATAGAGGATGAGTCCCTCATGGCTATCTGGATAAAGTCTCATCCTTTAGTCCTCCCACCAATAAAAGTTACAACAATACACTTTTTACAAGTTAATTGCTATAGTTGATTTTTAAAAATACCTAAGTAAGAAGAATGGAAGGAAACAAGGTAATAGAAACTATGGAAAGGATAGCTGTGACTTCAATAAGTGATGGCAATAGTTTGGATCGAAGTAGGTGGAGCTAGAGGTAGACATGAATAGATGGAATATGAGAAATAGCATAATGATTTGTGAAAATGGCCATGGTTGAAGAGGAGACTGACAGAAGACACTACTCTAATGTTTTGTAACAGTTACCATTAGAAGACACAGAGATAGTACCAAGATAAAATAATCCAGGTAAAGGATAAAAAGAAAGAAAAAAAAAGGAATTATGTGCTTCTTGCAGTATAGTTCAACCTCAAGATAAACCTTCCAGCATGACCCCACAAAGCTATCCTTTGTTCATTTTCTAACATTGGTGAGTCTTTTCACAGTTAACTTCATTTACTAATCACAACTTTATTGTCTTCCCACACAGAAAAATGAAATATAATAAAGAAAAGTCTCTTTCTCCAAATGTCTGCATGAGCTTCTAGTCAACCTCCCATTCCTTTCCCCCACCTTGTGGCAAAGGGGAATGTGACTGGTCAATCTCTCCCAGTAGTTTGTAGTCCAGTTGTTAACACTAACATGGTATTAGCATTGTTCTTTGCATTTATTACCCAGACATCCTCAGATTGGCCCATGCTGACACATACTTCCTATAATGCAGGAAATGTTGTGGGATAAGGGAGCATTTAGATGTGGACCTAATTGAAATGGGTGAGTTTATTTTCTTTTATGTTCCATTTCTCCCTCATGCCTTCACAAGCTAGTGGGTCCAGATGGTTGAAATCACCAATTAAAAACAAAGAGTCCACTAGGAACGGAGTTAGAAAGAGATACCAAGTGGTAATTAGGGATGAGACAGCTGAAATGGCTTCACGATGGTAAAGATTCTTTCATTCAAAAAGAATGTGTGTGCAAATTAGAATCCTTTTCTCCTTTTGGACTGTAAAGAAAATTTAGTATTTATAAACTGCCACTATGATTCTCAAGAAAAATGTGTGCTTGCTATTTCCATAGTAATCAATGTGTGTCATTTAAATTACAGATTGCCTGATGTTAAAAAAAAAAATAAGCCAAGAAAGCCAAGACAAAGCCTTTTCTCAGACTTCTAAGCTTGCCAAACCCTCTGTCAGACATCCTGTGTGGCTAGCCCAGAGGTTGTTGCCTGGAGGACATGGGTTTTCCGTGTCTGCCAACCTCATCCCAAAGCAGTACAGAGGTGAAGTCTTTGCATTTTAGAACCATTTTGATAACCCAATTTCTTGTTTGATAATTCACACATCAATTAGAAATGTCTCTCAACTTCTGCTTCGGAGCTGAGGTGTAGGGGCAAGTCAGAGAGAAGAAGGAGGGAGAGTAGGAAGGAGAGGGGGTGCAAAGAAGAGAAAGAGAAAAGAGCATGGAGGTCCCTGTCCGTATCCCCAGCACTTGGAAAGTGGAGATGGGTAAAGATCAGGCTCACGGCACAATGGACTACATAGCGAGACCCTGTCTTCAAGGGGGGAGAGGAAATAATGAGGAATGCATGGAACGAGAAGAAGGGACTGTGGCTAAGCAGAAAGAAAAGACCTTAATGGGGACAACTAAGGAGTTGGACCATGGGCCATTGCAGGAAGAAGTGTGGTTCTGTCACTTTGAGATACCAAACTATCGTCAGTTAGCTTAAATAATTGCTCCTATGGAATGGGGCCACTAGCAGCAAATTTGAGAACACTTGGGTTTTTTGTTTTGTTTTGTTTTGTTTTGTTTTCTTACTTGCTTGTGCCTAATAGAGATGGTTGATTATATTTAAAAATGAGTTTTACTCCCCTCCCCAAGTTTATAAAAAATCTATTTGTTTGGGGGCTTTCCCCCATAGATGAACTAAGATAAACTTCAGCTAAGCCACTCTTCAAATTATCACAAATTCCAAATAATAAAATCCAAATGATTGAGGTCTGGCTGTGTTCCTCATTTTCAAAACAAGTTCAGTCCCCTGTGGTTTCATGTTGAATGAAACTGAAGGGGGAAAAAACTGAATAGCTACAGAAAATGAAAAGAGCCTGCCCTGCATTTTCAGCTGGGCTCCAGCTAATTTTGTGATTTCCCCCATCTCACCTCATTTCACCGGGGTGTGGCTGGCAGGTGTCACTCAAGCCTTCTTAATGTCAAACTACCACTCTCCCGCCACCACAGCGTCTGCTCCAGAGGCCAAGGATTTGCTCTTTATTGGTTGTCACAGCAACGCTCCTATTTGTTGGTAAATGTAGTTGACCTATCAGCCTCTTGACCTGGGCACATTCCATTTCTGATTCCATGTTCTGCTTCAGCCGCTGCCCATCCATTCAAGGTTGGTTCCTACTGAGTCTTTCATTTTTATCTAAAAATCACTTTATTGGTGGTGAGTTGACAAATAAAAGTCTCCTGCAGCTAGATTAACAGCTGAATACCATTTAGCTGTTTATGAAATACGGGTTTTATGGCTATAGTTGCAAGTCTCACTGTGACATCTGTGTTTTAAATAAAGTCAATGATAGATGGATTTATAGATGATAGATAAAGGATGGTTTACACTGAGAAAAATAAAAACGAACATCTGAGCTATTGATAATCTCATTGTATATAACAATCAGAGAGCATTAACATCAGATGTGTTCATTCTATAACTGTATCAGGGATCTTGAAATGGTACATAAAAGAATGAGATACTTTGTAAGCTTATTTAAGCATAAAAAAAACAGGAGCACTGTGATAAAACATAAAAATAATTTAAGCATCCACAGTTCATAAGCTGAAGCCCTGATTTCCTATGTGAATAGAGCCTTTGATTGATAATCAGAGTTAGATGGGAACATGAATGGGGGGGCATAATGGGATAAGTGCCCTCAATGTAAGAGACCTGAGCTTTCTCACTCTCATCTCCCGTTAAGACATAGCGTGCTTGTTTGAATGAGAAATGTTCCTTCATAGTTAGCCTATGTATTAAACACCTGTTTCCCAGTTGGTAGCTGTTGAAGAGGTTTAGGTGATTCAGCCTTGCTGGAGGAAGTATGCCACTAGGGGTAGGCTTTGAGAGCTTAAAACCCCAGGCCACTTCCAGTTCATTTTCTCTGCTTCATGCTTGCTGTTAGCAATGTGAGCTTTCAGTTTCCTGCTCTGGCTGCTGCCATTCTTGCAACTTGGTGCCATGATATCCTATTATGGGCTTTAGCACTCTGAATTATAGCCAAAATAAACTCATTCTATAGATTGTGTTGATCATGGTATTTTATCACAGCAATAGAGAAGTAACTATTACATGGAGATCAGAAATAACTATTAGACAGTAATCAACAATCTTGATTGTGTGCTGGCCAGAAAGCCTTCACCATGCCAGCCCCTGATTTTGCATTGTAGCCTCTGGACTTATAAGAAATTAATTCCCATTGTCTATGTTGTAGTGTTTTATCATGGAAGCCTGAGCTACAGTAACAAGTGATTGCTTATTTATAGTTTACAGTTTTAGACTCTTTATTCCTCATTCTCTATTCAACTCACTAAGGATCTCAGAGAATTGCTTCACTTCCTGATAATATCCATTCAACAGCAAAGCCCTAATTTCTTGAACCAAATTAAAAACACTCTAACCATTCTTTACTAAGATACCCCAAGGTTTTGCTTGGACTCCTTCACTGCAATCAATAGATGTCATGTGTTCAACTACCATGTAACCCATGTGGCCTTTGACTGGAGAGCTTTGACATAGACTATGCACCACACACACACACACACACACACACACACACACACACACACACACACTTCCTATATCTGTCTGTTGGAAGAGCCTGACTCTTATAGCCATGATCATCTCTGATACCCACATATCAGCTTCTAAATATCATTTTACACCAAAAGGCAGCAAGACTGAGATAATCACTAATGCAAAGACTCACACAAGGAAAGTTCTAGAGGAACTTTGAGAGTTTTGTAGCACCAGTAAGCAAACAGAGGCTTTAAAATGTGGTACATAGTTTTCAAGTAACCAAGGAGCCAACTTGAACTGATGGTCAAACCAAGGACAATGAACACAGGAAAATAATAAAGACTAAATGAGAGTAAAGGATTAACCCACAGAGAGGGATGAAAATCTGTCAGTTTGCAGTGATACAAATAAGTAAATACATAAGCAAAGAGAACTGACTCTCTCTTACGTTAAACTCCCAAACAATAAATGTATAAGAGTGACGAGAATAAAAAACAAAGATCATTTGACAAACAACCACTATTTTAGACAGAAATCAACAAGAGTGAATAAAATTGGAGAACAAAGACAATGAGAAATATTTTTTTTTCATAGCTGTAAACTACCCTTGATTTTCATTCGATGCATGAGAAAAGATGGTAACTTTCCAGTAGAGAAATCTGTCAAGGGAAACTTTAAGCCAATCATGAAGGTCAACATCACCAACAACAGGGTGAATCTGATTCATGTGCCTCTTGATACAACACTGAGAAAAACAGCCTTCCAAACATGGGGATGTTCAGTGAAGAAGCAGTCACAGAAATTGAGGGAGATTTTCAAAAACAGCTGACCACTATTCTTCAAAAGTGTTCCAGCCATAAAATCAAGAGAAAAAAGGGGGGGTTGTTCTAGACTTTAAAGGAGAACCAATTATAATGTATGATCTTAAACCTGAAGAAATTAATTGCTAAGATATGAGTAAAGTCTATAAATTAGATGATAGTATGTTAGTCTCCTAATTTTAGTGACTGTACTGATGTTGTGTGATTGTTAATATTTAGGAAAGGAGCTAGGCCAGAGACATGGCTCAGTGAGGCCTGAGTTCAGTTCCCAGCCCCCAAGATGGGTGTGTCACAACTATCTATTACTCCAGCTCCGGGGGATTTAATGACCTCTCCTGCCTGCATTGCATTCATGCGTGCACACATACACACCACATAAAAATGAAAGTAACATCTTGAAAAATACAGTTAGAAAAATATGAATTATATTGCTGTTTTTAATATTTTTACAAGAATAAAATCATTTCAAAATGAACATTTTAACTCAAAAACTTTAAAAACTGAACCTATTTCTATGTTTTTACCCTTGTTTTGTTATTCTGTGCAATAAATTGATAGGAAAACATCTATACTTTGAGCATTCAAAAGATGCAAAATGTAAATGCCTCTTTAGGGAACAGTTAATGAATGGAATAAATGAGGGAAATTGTCTTAAAGTAAGTGTCATCCAAATTCCAAATTTCACGCATATTTAGCTTCGAAAATAATAGTGATCATAATATGTCAAACTGGAAAGTTTTCTGGTGGGTCTGCACATTGCAGATTTTTTCTGGTTTGTTTTTCCTGCTGTTTTCTTATTTTTCTAATTTCTTTCTACTATTGCATTTTCAATTAGGTTTCAGTTTCACTTATTTTTTAGCATAAGCATTTATGTTTTCAGGATTTTTCAAAAAGATATTTTTAACAAAATGGTCAGCACACATAAAAATCACTCTGAATCCTATCCCATTTTAAAATTATAATTTTATTTAAATATGTAAAAATAAACCATATGCATTTTAAACTCTGTCAATGTTACAAAGTAAAAGTATGATTGTATCTGTCATTATTTTATACTGGATATGCTTAAGGCTATATTGACCCCAAACCACAGAAAAATGTAATCAGCCACATGTTTGAGGATAAAAAAGGCAAATACATGGCTATTAGAAACATCTGGTATTTGGGGATATTATTCCAATTTGCTCAAATCTTTAGCTCTGTATAAACATGGTCAGCATATCTCATAGTCCTGAGCAGACGAACACAGATCCTTTCAAACTCCACTATCTATATAATTCAGAAAACCATGTAAATATATAATGCTGCAGGTTGTAGACACCCCAAGATGACCAGCTTTAAAATGGTCTCAAAGCCTTTCCTTGTTAGTTGTAATTAACCAGCCATAACCTAGGTTTCACCCAAAGTTTGAAATCAGCCCAGTGGTCAGGGGTCAATACACCTGGCACTGATATGGTCTCTGGCATACTGGATACAGAATAGGAAATAGCATCACCAAACACTTGTCCCCAAAATGCCTTGTCTCCCATGTAGTTCCTCGATGAGAAGATGCTTCAGCACAGCTGTAGAAGTCCAGAGTTGTGGTTAGCAGCCACAAAGTACTATAACATTTGTTATTTAAAAAGAAAAATTCTTGGGTAGTTATCTCCAGGCATCATTCAGTGAAACTGTTTCTGAAAATTTCTGACAAATGAGGATGAGAAGGGAACCATTATGGATGAGTAAAAATACATATGTGTTAGAAAACATGTTTCTGGTTGCATGTGCCTTCCCATCATAACATCTTGCCTCTTTGTAGAAAGCATAGTGTCCCTGGAACTGAAGAGAGTGGTATCACTTGATTCATGGATTGTAGACTTAGTCACCATTGTGTTAGAAAACACAGCACCCTCAGAGACCCAACCAGTCTTTTTATTTCATCATTTCTAAAGTAAACACTTTTTGCTTCTTTTTTCTCTCCAATTACAGAGTCTGGAAATTACACTGCAGAACCCAGCCAGGTAGTGCAGACTTCTAAGTCTAGTTCTCAGGAGGTTGAGGTAGTCAGATTCTGAGACTAGGACACACAGTAAGTTTGTGATTCAAAAAGAAAAAAAAGTAAATGTGGGCCACAAGTGTTGTGAGCAGATATTGTTAGCCTATTTTTTTTTGTTTTGTTTTTTTATCCCAAGAAGGAAGTATTTAACCTCATTTCCCATGAAATGAAATTCGAGTTTCATCTATTTGAAGAAATAACCTCCCCACCATGTGTCTGAGTAGTTCTATAAAGAAAATGTGTCATTCTTAATGATTTTTTGCTTCCCATTAGCAGTTATTTTTAATTTTTAAAATTTTATTAACATAGTGAATTACATCGATTGCTTTTTAGAAGTTTAGCTAATGTTGCTTCCTAGAGATGCTTGGCTGAAAAATATTCTCTTATTTATAGGAGACTAAATTCCTTAACAGTGTGTTAAATCCATGAGTAAAACTGAAATACAATTTTACTGTTTCCTAGTTTCACTGTGTTGAAAGTACTGAGATAATTCTAGCCTTACAGGATGACCAGGGAGTGAGTCCTTCCTTGACAATTTTCTGGGTGAATTTATATGGAATTGGAATCATTTATTTCTTAAACGTTTGATAAAAATCATCAATGTTACCATCTCAGGTTTTAATTTTATTAGTGGGAAGGTCTGAACCACAAACACAATTTCTTTAATCAGCACAGATCTCCAGTTATTTGTTTCTTCTTGAATGAGCTTTAATAGTTTCCATCTTGCAAGAAATGCATTCATTTAACTTGTTGGAATGAATAGAAAAATATGTTCAGGAATATTTTACCATGTTTTAATAGCTGTAGAATATATGATAACACCGTCCAGATAATAAGATTTTACCTGTTTTCTTGATGCTCAGCCTGGCTGGATAACTGTCACATTTCTGGACTTCTCTATGAGACAGCTCTCTTTGTTTTATGATGTTTTCTTTTTCATCAGTTTGCACTCTTATCTTTATTATATCCTTCCTCTTGTGTATTTTGTGTTATATTGTTCTATTTCTTTTCTAGTTATGTATGATGGTAACCGAAGACTTTGACTTAGGCCTTTTTTTTTCCCTCAGTGATGTGACCAAATAAATACCTAGGAAGAACTTGCTTAAGGGAGGAGAGGTTTATTTTGGCCCCTAGTTTAAGGCAAAATAGTCCATCGTGGCAGGGAAGTCATGGTGGCAGACACTGGAGGCAGGTGGTCACACTGTGTCCACAGTCAGGAAGCAAAGAGAGATGGATGCTGGTGCTCTGCTTGCCTTCTCCATCTTATTTACTCTAAGGCCCCAACTCACACTCTCTCTTTAACCTTTCTGCAAATGCTGTCATAGATATATGCAGCAGAGTGTTTCCACGATGGTTCTAAATCTAGCCCAAGTGATGGGCAACATCTATCAACACTGGACCTTTCTTTTCTAACATTGGCATTTGTTACTATTAATGTCTCTGTAGTTAGTAGTTCCTGCAGTGACCTATAAATAGTGATTCTTTGTTTTTGTTCAGCTGAAATTGCTTTCTAATCTTGATTCTTATTCCATTTTAACTGATTGCATACTTTAAACTGTACTTGGTTTTCAGGTGAGGGTTTTGGTTTTTTTTGTTTGTTTGTATGTTTGTTTTTTGTTTTGTTTATTGTTTTTGTTTGTTTGTTTTTGGTACTCCTTCCCCTGATGTCTAGCTTCATTTGATATGGCAGGAAATGTAGTTGATTGACTTCTATCCATGCCCTGCCAACCTTTTCCCTGTGCAACTAAGGTTTGTGGCTGCTTCTAAGAGTTCTCCTTAACACACACACACACACACACACACACACACACACACACACACACACGCACACACGCACGCACGTACACACATTCGACTTCCCAGCAGGAATCCTTGCAGCTCCTCAGCACTCTTGCTCTACTCAGCTCACTTCTTTGCAATAGCCTTCCGTGGAAACATCATCTGTCTTTATGGAACTGGCTGTACAGTTCTCTCTGCGTTTAGCTCTTTTGTGCTAATGAAGAACTGGGGCAGTGACAACCTATATCATTTATTTTTCAGTCTCTCAAAGCGTTGTGCCCATTACTTGATGCCCAAGGTCATGAACAATTTTATCATGATACAACATATTGTAGTTCATTTTTATATTTCTTAGAGTTTATAATGATTCTTGAATCTTTATGGTTTTCATCAAATTTGGAAAAAAAGCTTTGACTATTATTTATCCTAATAATCTTCTGTTTTCAACCTCCTCTTCACATATGTATGTGCTGTTCAACTTTCATATATACAAATATACGTGTGTGTGTGTGTGTGTGTGTGTGTGTGTGTGTATTGTATACACTTTTGAAATTGACTCATGACTTAATGATGATCTACTAATTGTTTCCGTATTTTGTCTTTGCTTTGCATTTTGGAGTTTTGTCTGAGTATTCAAGTTCTGTACTCCATATTCTGTGATGTCTATTGCACTATTTCTCTACTAATACAACTCAATATATTTTTTCAGCCAGGAGATGAAGTTGTATCTCTTGAAGTTTGATTTGGGAGGCAGCACCTCTTTCTGATGCCTTCCATGTCTCTGCTTCACTTTCAACCTTTCCTCTAGGTGTAGAACACATGGACTACAGTTGAAGTGATTGTTTTAATATCCTTCCCTGATGATTCTACCATCTGTGTCAATTCTGACTGATTAAATTTTTCCTAATTATATCTCAGATTTTTTTCTGCTTCATTGCATGTTTAGTAATTTTGTTTAATTGAATGCCAGATGTTGTGAACATGAACATGATGGATACTGGAATTTTTATTTGTATAAAATATAAAGTAATAGCTTTGTCCTACGGTACAGGTAAGTTGTCTGATACCTT
>CABHPH010162682.1:1602-50526 GCA_902168325.1 Peromyscus nudipes
AACTGTCTGGCCTATGTAGAGGGCCTAGTCCAGTCCCGTGGGGGCTCCATAGCCTTTGGTCCATAATTCATGCATTCCCACTAGCTTGGTTTGGTTGTCTCTGTACGTTTCCTCATCATGATCTTGGTGCTGCTTGCTCACAGAATCCCTCTTTTCTCTCATTAAATGGACTTCTGAAGATCAGCCTGGTGCTTGGCTGAGATCCAATCTCTGGATCTGATTCCATAGGTTACTGGATGAAGGCTCTATGATGACAGTTAGGGTATACACCAATATGATTACCAGAGTAGGCCAGTTCAGGCACCCCCTCCACTGTTGCTAGTAGTCTAGGTGGGGTCATCCTTATGGATTCCTGGGAAATTCCCTAGCACCCTGTTTCTCCCTATTCTTATGATGTCTCCATCTATCATGGTATCTCTCTCCTTGCTCTCCCACTCTGCCCCTCTTCCAGCTCAAACTTCCCATTCCCTTATGTTCTCATCCCCCATCCACACCCTCCATTGCCTACCCCACTCATGCCCAGTGTGCTCATGAAGATCTCATCTATTTACCCTTTACAGGGTGATCCATGCATCCCTATTAGGGTCCTCCTTGTTAGCTAGCTTCTCTGGAGCTGTGGGTTGTAGTATGGTTATCCTTTGCTTTACATCTAATATCCACTTATGAGTGAGTACATACCATGTGTGTCCTTCTGAGTCTGGGTTACCTCACTCAGGATGATATTTTCTAGTTCCATCCATTTGCCTGCAAACCTCATGATGCCATTGTTCTTTACTGCTAAGTAGTACTCCATTGTATATATGTACCACATTTCTCCTTCTTCCTTATGTGGGCATTTAGTGCTATGAATTTTCTCTTAGCACTTCTTTTGTAGTGTCCCATAAATTGGGCTATGTTGTGCATTCATCTAAGTTGAATTCTAGAGAATCTTTAGTTTCTTTCTTTATTCCTTCCTTGTCCCAGTGGTGATTCACTTGGGCATAATTCAGTTTCCATGTTATTGCAGACTTTGTTTAACTTTTGTTGTTGAAATCTAACTTTAAGGCATGGTGGTCATTAAAATACACGAGGTTATTCCAATTTTTTTAACCTGTTAAGATTTTCTTTTTGTCCAAGCATGTGTTCAATTTTAAAGAAGTTTCCATGGGGTGCTGAGAAGAAGGTATATTCTTTTTTCTTAGGGTGGAATGTTCTGTACATATCTATTAAGTCCATTTGAGTCATAACATATGTTAGTTCACTCATTTTTCTGTCAAGTTTCTGTCTGGCAGCCATGTCCATTGGTGAGAGTAGGGTGTTGATGTCTCTCACCACTAGTGTGTGGGATTTGATGTGTGATTTAAGCTTTATTGATGTTTTTTTTACAAATGTGGGTGCCCTTGTATTTGGGGCATAATTGTTCAGATGAACTTCTATAGTAAATAAATAATTTTGGGGCATAAATGAAACTTCATCTTGGTGGATTTTTCTTGTGATAAATATGTAATATCCTTACCGATCTCTTTTGATTGATTTTAGTCTAAAGTCTATTTTGTTAGATATTAGGATAAGTACACCAGCTTGCTTCTTAAGTCCATTTGATTGGACAGTCTTTTCCCAGGCTTTTACCCTGAGTTAATGTCTGTCGTTGAAGTTGAGGTGTGTTTCTTGTATGCAGAAAGATAGATCCTGTTTTTGTATCCATTCTGCTAGCCTGTGTCTTTTTATAGCTGAATTGAGTCCATTGATATTAAATAATATTAATGACCAGTGATTAATTCCTGTTATTTTTTGGTGGTGGTATCTTGTGTTTTCCTTTTTTTGGTATTTGTTAGTGTGCGATTATCCATTACCTATGTTTTCATGTGTGTATCTAACTTCTTTAGGTTGGATTTTTCCTTCTAGTGCTTTCTGTAGAGATGGATGTGTGAATAGGTATTGGTTAAATCTGGTTTCATCATGGAATATTTTGTTTAATCTGTCTATGGAGGGTTAGGAGGGCTTGTGGGTTACAGGATCTGGTGGGGGATGGTGGTAGTCCAGCCTGTCTGCAAAAGACTCGCCTGCTGGCCTGAAACTGGGGCTGCAATGGGTGGTGGTGTGGGGTGCAGTGTTGTGCCCCTAGGCTCAAGCCTACAGGCTGGGATATGAGGACAAAGACTCACCTCTTAGTCCAACTGGTGCTGGCAGACCATCCCAGGGCTGCGAAGAATTCTTAAGGGCAGGCCCCAAGCTCAGTAGTAGATGGGGAAAAATAAACACTCAATGGTGTTTTTTGGAGGTTATGTTTTTCAACCTTATATGTCTTTTGTGTGCATATTATAATTTCTGACTTTTTTATAGTCATTCAGCTTTATTAGACCACGAGATGTTTTAGACAGGCAAAGTAACACAGATTCACAAAGTTAAACAACTGCAACTAAAACAAAATAAAATACCTTAAAATATTATTCTACAACATTTCCCCATTTTTCTCTAAATAAAAAGAAAGGTTTTAACTTTAACACAGTATAACTACATAAAACAAAAAGTTATCAAGTAAGAATTATGTTTACAATATTCAGTCCATTTACTTTTAGCGAATTCAGAGAAAGCACTCCACCATCCATCCATCTTAGTGACTCCAAAGATTTATACATAATCTACTTTCTATCATAACTAAGGAAAACTGCAACTATAACTATCTAGTCTTCAACTCCATCAAAGACCCCTGGAAGACATAATACTATTTAAGTAAACAAAAGTGCATTGCAAGCAACTTCCAATAAGCCTAGACATGACAGAGACATCTTACTGCCTGGACAGTCACCCAAAGTTCCTCTGCAACATTGGGGCATCCATCTTCAGCCTACAGGCCTAGAGTATCCGGCATACTTCTCAGTGAAGCAGGACATTTGAAGGACCGAGTCTCTGACATTTTGTTTTTATGGTTTTCTCTGTATTAAAACATGTGTGTGCCTCTGCCTCCCTAGGTGTTCTTTTTTCTTTGGCGCTTATTCTTCTGTTTGTTTGGTTTTTGTCTGATACTGGTTTGTTTATTTTTATTTTAAACTACTATTATTTTTAGATGCCTGCTTGTTTTCTAATGTGAGAGAAAAGGGTGTGGATTTCTGTGGGAGAGGATGTGGGGAGACCTGGGAGGAGTTATTGGGGGGACTGTAATTGCAATATACTGTATGAAGAAATCTATTTTCAATACTAGAAAAAGAAACAATACTCCCATTCTAATTCTAGAAAATGCTGTGAAGATACTTAAATATAGATTTTTGGAAAGAGAATAATTCAAACTGTAAAACCCATTGCACTAAACTTACACATATATCACATGTTGTGTGGTGTGAGTCTTCAACCTAAATATTGTTCTACCTTCTGTGCAGGTTTAAGTTGAGGAACTACCAATGTATTTTGGCCATGATGTTTGCCATTGAGGAGATCAACAGCAACCCCTATATTTTACCAAACACATCCCTGGGATTCATTGTCCAGAATGTCCCTGAGGGTCAAAGATACACTCTGGCCAATCTTATTGGTACATTTTCAGGCCCTGGTTATGCCCTCCCTAACTACAGATGTGCAAGAGCGGGCATGTCAGCTGCTGTACTTACGGGACCATCATGGGCAATATCAGAATACATTGGGAAACTGCTGGATCTTTACAAATATCCACAGGTGAGAGAGGGTGATGGGATAGGAGATGATGTCAGTGCTCCTTGGTGACATTTTCGGTGGCTGTGAGGAAAAATAAGGGAACTTAAATCACTCAAATGGGTAGGGAAGTGATGCAGTTGGTGGTGCATCTATATTTCTCTAGCTTAGAATGGAGGGAAGGGAAAGGATGGAGTAGTGACAGCACACTATTGAACCTCTGAATATTTTCTGGACTTTTTGGAAAACCCATAGGAAGGCAGGTTTGACATTCAATCCAGTATTGTCCTACAGGCTTCAAACCATTGCTGTAGAATGGAGTTGATTTTCATGACAATGTTCTTCTTTCTGATTGTTTCTCTCTACAGCTTACTTTTGGGCCTTTTGATACTACCCTCAGTGAACAAAGAAAGTTTTCTTCCCTGTACCAGGTGGCCCCCAAGGACACATATCTGACTCTTGGCATTGTATCTTTGATGCTTCATTTCCACTGGAACTGGGTTGGGATGTTCATCATAGATGATGAAAAAGGTGCCCAGATTCTGTCAGATTTGAGAAGTGAGCTGGAGAAAAATGGAGTCTGCATAGCATTTGTGGAGATGATCCTAGTCAGCAGGGGTTCATTTATGACCACATCCTGGAAAAATCAGGTGCAGATCCTGGAATCATCAGCAAATGTGATTATTATTTATGGGGACACTGATTCCTTATTAAGCTTAATAGTAAATATTAAGCAGAAGTTACTCATATGGAAAGTCTGGGTCCTGAACTCACACTGGGATCATACCCAATTTGATAACTATTTACTGTTAGATTCACTGCATGGGGCCCTTATATTTTCACACCATAAAGAGGAGACCATTAATTTTACAGATTTTATTCAGACAGTCAATCCTTTCAAATACCCACAAGACACTTATCTTCATGTATTGTGGCACTCATTCTTCAACTGCTCATTTTTGAGGAAAGATTGTAAAATTATGGATAACTGTCTGTCTAATGCCTCCTTGGGATTCTTGCCAGGGAACATATTTGACATGACCATGAGTGAAGAGAGTTACAATGTGTACAATGCAGTGTATGCTGTGGCCCACAGTCTACATGAAATGATGCTCAATCAAGTACAATTTCAGTCTCATGGAAAAGAAAAAGAGATGGAATTCTTCCCCTGGCAGGTAATGCTACTGTTGTGTATTGTAACATCAGCAATATCAAACACCTTGAGTTATAAATATAATCAAACTAGACAATGTATATTTTAGATTATTTTGTGAAAAATCTGCAAGAGACACTGTAAAGGAGGAGACTGTTTTAAGTCCTTATGTAGTTGTATTGCAAAGTGTCATAAAATATTTCTAGGAAATATTTTCAACATAAAAAGTCCATTTATCCCAGAGATTTCACACAACAGAAAAGTCAGAGACAGAGATGGTCTCAATGGATATGAAAAATTCTAAGATGCTTATGTTATGTAAATTATCATTCATAAAATCATTCATTTTACATAGTGAAACTCTAAATATTTTCAAAACTTAGTTGGGTATGATTGTATTTTCAACAAAGGGGAAAGTTTTCTCTATGCACACTCTGAGTGCTTGGTTCTAAGTTTTCTAATGGAACTGATTCGAATGTTTTAGAAGCATAATGATGCTTCCATTATCCTAGGATATCATTTGTTTGATGTGATTGGTACCTATATTAAAGGTGCTTTTCATAATAGGGATTAAAATCAATAAGAGATGTTCCCTGATTCTGCCTCTGTTGTACTTCTCTAGAGATTATGTAAGATAACAGCATGCTTCTCTTTTAGCTTCACCCTTTCTTAAGGAAAACACAATTCATCAGTCATGCTGGAGATCATGTGGTTCTGGATCAGAAAAGGCAATCACATGTAGAATATGACATTCTCAATTTTTGGAATTTCCCAAAAGGTCTTGGGATAAAAGCAAAAGTAGGAACATTTTCTCCAAATGCTCCAGAGGGCCAGAAATTGTCCTTATCTTCTCACGTGATACAGTGGGCCACAGGATTAACAGAGGTGGGTTTCATCTTACTCCATTATTTTGACCTATATGTAAATTTCAAAACCTATATTTCTGTGTGTCATGACCCTTTACTGCTCACACAGAGCCCATTTATAGACACATAATGACCACCAATATAAAGAATTGTCTTCATACCTAATTTTGCTGGATGAACTATTCATTTTCTCATCTGATCATTTATTTAATGACATAAATATAGTATCTGTTTCATGATTATTTCTATCATTGTCATGAGTCACTTGACATATTTATTTTGATTCCATCTTGAAAGGTTTCAGTTAGTGATCAGTTGGTCTTTTGCTTTTTGACCCCTGTCAATGAAGAAGAACATGAGTAGAATGTGTAGATGTATTAGTTGTTGATTTTGCTGTTGCAAAAAAAAACTAGCTAATGAAAAATATAGGATCATTTTTCTTGGCTCACGGTTTGAGGGTGTATTCAATCACTTCAGAGGGCCATGTTTTTAGGGTATAGAGGTAGCTATTCACATTGCATCAACAGTCAGGATGCAGAGATAACTGAATGCTACTCTTATCGTCCTTTCTTCCTTTTCATTCATTCAGGGACCAGGGCCAATAACTCGGGGCCATCTACTTTAAAGAGGATGTTTGACCACATGTAACATAATCTGGAAAACCTTTTACAATAATCCTCATTTGTTAGTTTCCATAGTGGTTCTAAGACCTATGAAGTTGACAAGATGAACCCTTACTATGGAAGAAAAATGTATATGCCTTTGTATCCAGGAGTCAAGAGACAGTAGATTTTTAGTCTCACCAAGACATCTACCAAGGACCTGAATTTTTACCTCTATACTTTGCCTCATTATCTTTCAACCATTTTCCAACAAAGTTGTGTTATTAAGGCCAAGTGCTGACCACATGGACCTTTGAATGACTCATTCTTTTTTTTTTTTTTTTTTGGTTTTTCGAGACAGGGTTTCTCTGTGTAGCTTTGCGCCTTTCCTGGAACTCACTTGGTAGCCCAGTCTGGCCTCGAACTCACAAAGATCCGCCTGCCTCTGCCTCCCGAGTGCTGGGATTAAAGGCGTGTGCCACCACCGCCCAGCGAATGACTCATTCTACTAGTAGAAACAATTCAACTATCTGCATTTAGAGACAATAAAAACAAATTAACGATTCCATATTTGAAAACACTGCCTATTACACATTCCATAAAAACCTGAATATTTGCTACCATTTATTTTCTTGTTCTCAGATTCCTCAGTCTGTATGCAGTGAAAGCTGTGATCCTGGATTCAGAAAATCTCACAAGGAGGGCAAAGCTGCCTGTTGCTTTGACTGTACCCCTTGCCCAGAGAATGAAATTTCCAATGAGACAGGTAAATCCAATCATTTCATAGATAGAGAGATAGAGAGATAGAGATAGAGAGAGAGAGAGAGAGAGAGAGATAGGAAAAAATCTAAATCCATTGCATGTGAGTATAACTGTGTCATTATGTGAATAAGAAGAGAAATCATACACAGATTTATCTTGCTAACACTTTTATGAATAATTATGTTTTTTTATTTCTGGAATATTTTAATTGAATAATTACTATTTAGAAAATACTTGTGGACTTGCATTATTTATCTCTTTAATAGGGACTTTTTAAATTTTATTTTTTATAATTGGAATCCTTTCACACTATATATGTACATAGATCTACTTCTTTTAGCAAATATATTGAGGTTGACAAGATGGAGCATCTCATCATTACCTTGAATGTGTATGACTTATACACACTGGACATTACAAGGTTCATGTACTTGTTCCATTTGCACAAAGGAGGAGCACTTCACCCACCACAGGCAAATTCCATAGGGCTACATGTTAGTAACTAGACATTAAAGGAAAATGAAGGCCAAGGATGAGAATAACACACAAATATAAGACAGTTGAAAATTCAATATGCTACTCACTCAAATACTGTAGGGTAATCTGAATCTATTCCATAAAGGAACATGTTTAGTACTGTATGAAGTAATTTGCATAGCTTGCATATTAGATGCCTTTCTTTAAAAAGAGATGGAGTTCTGCATATGAAGCTTTCATTATGACCTAGGACATTAAGAGCAATATCAATATTCTGAATACAGAAGAGAAGGAGTAACAGTGGAAGAGAGAGACATGAAAGTACAGTGTAAAAATTAACTTCAGAAACTAATGATGTGGGCTTGAGAGATGGCTCCAAAGTTCAGAGCACTGGCTGCTCTTCCAGGGATCCAGGTTCAGGTTCCAGTACACACATGGCGGCTCACAATCTTCTGTAACTCCAGTTATGCCCTATACTGGTCGCTTCAGGGCCGAGATGCTCATGGTTTCTAGACCTGCAGAAGACACACACACACATGAATTAAAAATAGATTTATTTATTTTCAAATAAATGAAATGCCCATAGGTATTTAAGCTAAAGAAATGGAAGAAAAATAAATATGTTGACAAAGAGATTTAATGCTTCTAAAAATTGAATTAATTCTTTAATTCATTAACAATATCAACAAAAGTAAAAATAAAGTCTACACAACAGGACTGAGGCACATAAGAACCCACAGGGACTGTGGTAGCATGCACAGGGCCTGCCCAGGCTAAATCCAGATGGGATCAAAGCATGCAGATGAAGAAGTGGACATGAGCTCCCACTCCTTACCAAGAACATTTCTGTAATTGATGCCCACTTGCAAATGAATACTAAGTTTTCCCAATGAACTATCACTGGGTATAGTGATAACCCTTAAGGATAGGACTGTTGCCCAGAGGTAGATGGCCAACACAAAATGACCTCACATGTATCTTTCCTCAGTTTGCTTTCTTTGGCCTCTGTTTTGTTTTTTGTTTTTATTGGACTTTTCCTTTATAGTATATTTTGCAGCTTTATGTTTTTATAGTTTGAGTGTGTGTGTGTATGTGTGTGTGTGTGTGAGAGAGAGAGAGAGAGAGAGAGAGAGAGAGAGAGAGAGAGAGAGAGAGAGAGAGATCTTAATTGTTGTTTGGCTTGATTTTTTGGAATTTTGTTTCCATTTTAAAGAGAAAGAAACTGTGGACTTGTGTGTTCATGGAGGTCAGGAGGAGGATCTGGGAGAAATGGAGGAGGGGAAAATCAAGATCAGAATGTATTATATAGGGAGTATCAATGGTAATGTGATGATATAACGACAGTTAAATATATATTGAAAACAAAACGGTATGTAGAAATATGCAATGAGAATATGACAGAAAAACCAATAACATGCAAGATAATCTAAGAAAGTTGATAAGGTGTCAGGAACAAAGTGTTCAAATATTGTTCAATGGATACTTTAGAATATATGAGCAATTCTTACATATTCATTACATAGATTGTGTTGTACAGAATTATGAGAACAGTGTCACTGGTGAAGTGTTCAAGGCTTTAATAATTTAAAAATACTCATTCACTCAGGATTCTTCAAAGAATGAGGAAATAGAAAACACCATGGACTTTATGAATGTAGGTACATTTGGGATACATATAAGAGAATATCATTAGAAGATAAGGATTTCAAAGTACATTCTTTCTATCACACTGAATTCCCATGCCCTCTTAAGATGTATTGATGAAGAGGCAATGACAGAGTGAAATTAAGTTCATGTGATGTATGTCAGTGCTCTAATGATTGTAAAATAGATACAACAGTGTAACTCAAGGTGAGGATACCATATGAGTAACATCAGAGAAAGCATTCATGCTGCTTAAATTCAGTCAGCATGAAGAAGAAGGCAAATGGAGTTTAATCTTTCTGTATTTGTATCTGAAACAAAGCAAGATGGTTCAGATATCATTTCAATGTTCTGGAGCAGGGAAGTAAGTGGCTTAGGATAAAAGAGAAACCAGAATATGCACTCATGATCACCTGCATTTCTGCCAGATGTGGACCAGTGTGTGAAGTGTCCAGAAACTCACTATGCAAATACAAAGAAGAACTACTGTCTACAGAAAAGTGTGACATTTCTGGCCTATGATGACCCCTTGGGGAAGTCACTCACCTTCATGTCCCTGGGCTTCTCCTCACTCACAGTTGTTGTTCTTGGGGTGTTTCTGAAGCACAGAGACACTCCCATTGTCAAGGCCAATAACCAGGATCTCAGTTACATCCTGCTCATCACTCTGACCCTCTGTTTTCTCTGTCCCTTGCTTTACATTGGCCATCCTAGCACAGTCACCTGTATCCTGCAGCAGAACACATTTGGACTTCTGTTCACTGTGACTCTTTCCACTGTGCTGGCCAAAACTCTCACTGTACTTATAGCCTTCAAGGTCACTACTCCAGGGAGAATAAGGAGGTGGCTGCTGATAGCAAGAGCCCCTAATTTCATCATTCCCATCTGCACCCTACTGCAAGTTGTTCTCTCTGGAATCTGGCTGACAACCTCCCCTCCATTTATTGACAAAGATGTTCATTCAGAACATGGACACATCATCATCATTTGCAACAAAGGCTCAGCTATTGCCTTCTACTGTATCCTGGGATATCTTGGAATACTGGCCCTAGGGAGTTACCTTATGGCTTTTTTGTCCAGGAATCTGCCTGACACATTCAATGAAGCCAAGTTCCTGGCTTTCAGCATGCTGGTGTTCTGCAGTGTCTGGGTCACCTTCCTCCCTGTCTACCACAGCACCAAGGGGAAGGTCATGGTGGCTATGGAAGTCCTCTCTATCTTGGCTTCTAGTACATCACTCTTAGTCATCATCTTTGTCCCCAAGTGCTACATAATTCTATTAAGACCAGAAAGGAACTCACTTCATCACATTAGGGAGAAAACATATGCTAGGAGTAAATACCTTAAAACCTAGCTTCTATGTTTCTTTTTTTTTCTTTTTTTTTCCTTTTTCTTTTTTTTTCCTTTTCCTTTTTTTCTTTATTTATTTTTTAAATTACACTCATGATATTCATTAATTACACTCATAATATTAATCAAATTTGTGGTATTCATAGATTACATTCACAGTGTTCATTCAATTATATATATATTTTTTTTAATTTTAAATGCCGAATGTCATTTATTGAAGCGGGGAAGAGATCTTAAATACAGGCTTACAGCACAATGGGAGGACCCTGGAGGGCAGAAGTTCACTACTGATGTTTACAATCTTTCTTCTAATCTGTTAACACCCATTATTCAGGATACACAGACAAGGAAATTCTCTTAAGCATTCAGGAGGGTGGAACCTGGCAGGGAGTTGGCATAGGGAGGATCTCAAGGTCAAGGTACGCAAGCAAGGCAGCAGTTACCCAAAACAGGGGCCAGGGACCTACAGGTCCCCCTTTTATTAATAAATGAACTTCTGACTTGGGTTGCGTGGGACGTCAGCAGGTCACCTTACCCGTCATGGAGATGCCTGCCCAGGCCACACAGGTGTTCTGTCTTAGGTTGGTGAGTGCCCCCCAGGCATTACCCGTCTCTGAATACTCATTTTCATACAGGCTCAATCATGTGTGAGCTGCATAGTTAATTGCTGCCAAAGATCTCAAAGTGGCACTGGGCTTGCAATCTGTGTGTTTGATACAGAAAAGACCAACAGAGGTCCTATCTCACCCATAGCCAATAGGCTAAAGGCAACTGAGCCATTACTGTGCATTGGTGTGCTTGTAAGATAGTATCCCAAAAGCAACTGGAACTTGAGTTTATAAATTTATAATTTTCAAAGCCAATCGAGATGTACATAGCTACTGAATTAAATTTATCATGCCCAATAGAATGAAAGATTAACTAACTGTGGTAGCTACTTTTGTTGCCAGGGTCTCCATTGTGCTAGCTGTAGTAAGCAATTATGAAATGGTAATCCCAGAAAGAGTAGCAGTGGTGGGCATCATTGCTATAACAGCAACAGCAGCAGCAGCAATGTCAAATTCTCTTCTGGATTGTGTGGACATCCACTGGCATGGATACAGCTCCAGTAACACGTACTGCCAAGGCCCATTTTTCTTGATCCCAGCACAACTTTAGCTGGCAGCTCTTATGGAGAATCCAATCTCATGGTTACAGTTCCTAGGCTTACATTAATGCTTGCCAAAGCTGGCGATATTGGGCTCTCAATCTCCATTGGCATCAGAGGGGTAGATTTTTTCATGAAGACCCATTAGGTCTCTGTCATGTTGGGTGGGCTTCAGTAGCTGCCACAGGGTGCGTTCAGTGTTCAGGAATCCAAAGAGGAACCTCATTGTCCTGAGGAAAGACATAAACAGAACCCCGGGGCCACACCAACACTAGATCGGGTCTCCTCCACGTGCTAGTAGAAAGATCCTTCCATCGCTCCAGAGGGTGATTTGCAACAGGAGCTCTCCAGTGCTTTTCTGCATTGGATATTCCAGCAGAATCCACCAGTAAACTCCAACAGAATCCACCGATAAAAAATTTAAAATATATAAAACAAGGGAAAGAATAGAATGTGGGGAGGAATGATGAGTCCCTAGTTCTCTCTTTTTTTGCTTTAGTAAAATGTTTGTTTGTTTGTTTGTTTAATATTTCAAATTTTTCTTTTATTTTTATTTATTTTTTTATTGTTTAAAATTAATTTATTTATTTATTTTTCTGTTATCAGCTTGATAGAGTATGTGTTCTTATCTTAATAGTGAAATGTTTCATTGAGGATTGCTCAGTACTATGTTTCTTAAATTAAAGAGCTTCAAAGCATGGTTGTTCTTCACTATCTGAACACTCACATATAAAGTTATAATTTGCCATTTGATCTCTTAGGCTGTTATTTCTTTTTTTAAGAAAACTTTTATCCATTTTACATACCAACCACAGATCCCACTCTAATCCCTCCTCCAGCTCCCCTCCCCATCTTTCCCCCCAAACCCCCCCTTCCCCTCCTCTGAAAAGGTAAGGCCTCTCATGGGGGCTTGGCAAAGCCTCGTACATTCAGTTGAGGCAGGTCCAAGCCCCTCCCTAATGCATCAAGCCAGGTGTCCCACCATAGCTAATGGCTACAAAAAGACAGCTCATGCACCAGGAGTAGATCCTGATTTCACTGTCAAGGGCCCCTTAAACAGACCAAGCTACACAACTCTCTCCCTTATGCAGAGAGCCTAGTCCAGTCCCATGGAGGCTGCACAGCTGTTGGTCTAAAGTTCATGAGTTCTCACAAGATTGGTTCAGTTGTCTCTATGAGTTTCCCCATTATGATTTTGATGCCTCTTGTTCATAGAATCCCTCTTCTCTCTCTTCGACCGGATTTCTAGAGCTCGGCCTGGTGCTTGGCTGTGGATCTCTGCATCTGCTTCCATCAGTTACTGGATGAAGGCTCTATGATGACAGGTAGGGTATTCACCAATCTGATTACAGGGATAAGCCAGTTCAGGCACCCTCTCCACTATTGGTAGTAGTAGTAGTCTAAGCTGGGGTCATCCTTCTGGATTCCTGGGAACTTCCCTAGCACCCAGTTTCTCCCTATCCCCATGACATCTCCCTCTATCATGGCACCTCTTTCCTTGCTGTCCCACTCCATCTACTTCATCCCTTGTGTGTTGTTTGTACACCCAATACGTTTGTGTCAGAGAAGGGTTAATTTTTCCTTGTGAGTGGTTATAAATTTGTGGTTGCTTTTGGGTTAGGGATGGGATTATGTGTCTTTTCCCCCTCTCAGCACCAGTACCCCATCTGACTTAGGCTTGTGCAGGCCCTCTGTCACAGTCTCTGTGCATTTGTATTGGCATTGGTCCTGCTGTGCCTACAAGACCTTGATATCTTCTATCTCCACTGTCTCTTACAATCTTTCTGCCTCCTTCCATAGAGTTCTCTGAGTCCTGGAGGGAGGGATTTGATGGAGACATCCAATTTAGGACTCAGTGTTTCAAGGTCTCCCCCTCTGCCCATTGCCAATAGTGGGTGTCTGTATTTGTTCCCATCTAATGTAGAATGAAGCTTCTCTGATGGTGGATGAGTAAGGTACTAACTATAACAAAATGTTGTTAGAAGTCATTTACCACTGTATTCCTTTAGTAAAACAGAAGTAATTTTCCCCCCTAGATCCATGGTTTATCTAATGTCAAGTTCTTAGCCCTGGGAAGTTTCAGGAATGGGTTCCATCTCATGGAGTGAGCCTTAAATCCAATCATATAGTAGTTGGTTACTACTGCAACTTTGGTGCCATTATTGAACCAGCATATGTTGCAGGTGGGTCACCATTGTCAATCATGGGGTTTGTAGTGGCGTTGGTGTTTCCTTTCTCCTCTGGTAGTGTGCAGATCATCTTCCTGTACCATGAACACTACTCAGTGGGGAAGGCTCTACATAGGCACTAGGTGATTTCAATGCTGTCAACTGTATGTAAGTAAATAATATATATGAGTGTCATGACCTTTCATTATTCTCTTGGAACCGATCTATAGACACATGATAACTACCAATATTCAGACTGTGTAATTACCTGATTTTCTGGATGAACCTATTTATTTTCAAATTTATATCATATTATAGATACAGTGTTTCTTTTAGTAGGCTTCCCTGGATAGTTTTGTGTCAACTTGACAGAAGGTAGATTCAGTTGGAAAGAGGGAACTTCAGTTGAGAAAATATGAAAACAGGTTTGCCTATGGAAAAGCCTGACTTATGGGGATTTTCTTGATTGATTCATATGAGAGTGCCTACCTCACTGTGGGTTGTGCTACATATCAGCAGATGTTCCTGGGTGCAAAAGAATCAGGCTGAGAAAGCCATAAGGAGCAAGCAAATAAGCAGTTTTTCCACGGCCTCTGAATCAGTTCCAGCATCCAATTGATTCACTAGATAATGGACTATAAGCTGTAAGATGAATTAAACTCTTTCCTCTCAAGACCCAAATATACCACGCTTGGGCATATACCCAAGGAATGCTCAATCATACCACAAGGACACATGCTCAACTATGTTCATAGCAGCATTATTCATAATAGCCAGAACTTGGAAACAACCTAGATGTCCCTTAACTGAAGAATGGATAAATAAAATGTGGTACATATACACAATAGACTACTACTCAGCAGAGAAAAACAATGACATCATGAAATTTGCAGGCAAATGAATGGAACTAGAAAATACCATCCTGTGTGAGGTAACCCAAACCCAGAAGAACAAACATGGTATGTACCCACTCATAAGTGGATACTAGAGGTAAAGCAAACGGTAATCAGGCAACAACTCGCAACTCCAGAAAAGCTAACACATGGACCGTCCTGGGAAGGGAAAATAGATGAGATCTCCATAAGTAAACTGGGGATGAGGGGTGGGCAATGGAGGGTAAGGAATACAGGATGAGAAAGTAAGTGAATGGGATGATTGAGCTGGAACAGGGAGGGAGGGGGAAAAGCAATAAAGAAATACCATGATAAAGAGAGACTTCATGGGGATAGAGAAAAACATGGTGCTAGGGAAGTTGCCAGGAATTCCCCAAGGATGACCCCAGCCTGGACTACTAGCAATAGTGGAGAGGGTGTCTGAACTGAACTGACTTGGCCCAGTGATCAGATTGGTGAATACCCTAACTGACATCACAGAGCTTTTCTCCAGTGACTGATGGAAGCAAATGCAGAAATCCACAGCCAAACACCAGGCAGAGCTCCAGGAGTCCAGTCAAAGAGAGAGAAGAGGGATTCTATGAGCAAGTGCATCAGGATCATGATGGGGAAACATGCAGGGACGACCAAACCAAACTAGAGGGAACTAATGAAAGTTGGTTCAATGGCTGTGGAGCCTACATGGAACTGGACTAGGCCCTCTGTGTGGTGAGACAGTTGTGTAGCTTGATCTGCTTGCGGGGGCCCCCTAGCAGTAGGATCAGAATCCAACCCTGATGCATGAGCAGGCTTTTTGGAGCCCACTACCTATGATGGGACACCTTGTGCAGCTTTGAGGCAGGAGGAAGGGCTGGACTTGCCTGTGGATGTGCCTCCCCATAGGAGGTCTTGCCTTCTTCTGGGTGGAAGTAGGGGGTGGGTTGGGAAGGGGAAGCTGGGTAGGGGGCAGGGAAGAGGGGGATCGTTGATTGGTGTGTAAAATGAATGAAAAAAATTCTTAATAAAAATAATGGGAAAAAAAACCTCTTTTCTCCTCAAGTTGATTTTTGTCACTTTTTAAAAATCAGGGCAATAGGAACCCTAATCAAAACAGTTTGCTTTCAAACATTTTCCATGGCCAGTTGTGGATTTGTTTTTAGACTTGTAGCAAGAAAGAAGACAGTAGCCAGGCAATGGTGGTGCACACTTTTAATCCCAGCACTCAGCAGGCAGAGGCAGGCAGATCTCAGTGAGTTCAAGGCCAGCCTGGTCTACAAATTGAGTTCCAGGACAGGCTCCAAAGCTACACAGAGAAACCGGGTCTTGAAAAACAAAAAACAAACAAACAAACATACAAAAAAATGGAAGAAAGAAGACAGTGATGAAGATATGTATGTAGATGTCTTAGTCATTTGTTTTGCTTCTTCAAAAAACGATACCTTACCAAATAATACATGTGCAGTTTCCTTGGCTCACAGTTTGTAAGTATATTCCATCACTGCAAAAAGCCATGTCCTTAGGAGATAGAGGCAGCTGGTCACATGGGATCCCACACAGCAAAGAAGTGGAGAATGTTGGTTACTACTATTTACATCTTTTCCTCCCTTTCATTCTTTAGGGACCATAACCAATTAATTGGTGCTATCTACTCTTTTGAGGATCTCCTTCCTCAAACTAACCTACTCTAGAAAATCTCTACCACTACTGTTCCAAGATTGGATTTCACAGTGATTCTAAATCCTGCCATGTTGACCTGATTGACCATTGAAGGAAAACTCATTTACCTTTGTAGCCAGGAGGCCACAGATGGAATGGGTTTGAAATTCCAACAAGCCTTTTATGGATATACTAGCAAGGATCTAATACTTTCCTTCTCTGCTTCACTTCATAAGGTTTCCACAATTTTCCAGTAAATTTGGGCGAGTCCCCCAGCATTTTGGAGATGCCAAGTCTGCGTGATGATAACAAAGAACAGCCACGGGTGACAACTGTGCATGCTGTGGGTTATAGAGTAAAAGGAATGAAGATAATCAAATGCTTTGTGGCCCCGAAGGCCTTGAGTAAATCTCACATGAAGGACATTGAACTACTAAATAGATTTAATTAACACCATTAAGATTTTTTTTTTTTTACTTTGTTCAGATTCAGACTCTACCCTGGTCCTTCCCTCTTGGAATAAGTATATGAGTTATGTTGGATTTTACAGGTGTTCATAGGGAAATACAATAGATTTCAGAGTGGACTGGGGGTGAGTGGGGTTGGGGACAGGAGGGATAAAGTTCAGTAGGGAGGGGCAAAACATTGGGAGAAATGACTGGAATTGGTGGGCAATTCAGGGGCGAGGTGAAAACCTAGTGCAATGGAAACTTCATGCAATCTACAAGACTAACCCTAGCAAAGACTCCCAGTAATGAGGGATATGGAGCCTGAACTAGCCATCTGTAACCAGGTGATGCCTCAAGTGGAGGGACTGGGACATCAGTACAGCCACAAAACCTACAACCTGCATCCGGAGTTTTCTAGGACCAGAGCTTAGAATCATCAAGAGACCAGAGAGACTTCATCCAGCAAGTGATGGGAGCAGATGCAGAGTCCCACAGCAAAACATTAGGCAGAGCTTGGGGAGTCCTATGAAGGACGGGGAGGACGAGTGGGAGGAACAGAAGAATAAGGACACCAAGGAAACATGGCCCACAGAATCAATTGACCTGGACTCACATAGGCTCACAGAGGTCAGGGATCCTGTAGGAGTCTGACCTAGACCCTCTGCATATATGTTATGACTGAGTAGCTTGGTGTTCTTGTGAGATTCCTAACAGTGGTTGCGGGGACTGTCACTGATTCCTTTGCCTACTTGTGGGACCGTTTTCCACCTACTGGATTGCCTCATCTGGACTTGATGTGATGGTATATGCCTGATCTTATTGTAACATGTTATGCCATGTTTGGTTGATATCCCTGGGAGACCTGCTCTTTTCTGAGGGTAACTGGAGAGGGAGTGGATCTGGGGAAGAAGAGCTCTGGAAGGGTGAGACAGGGGGAGTGGAGGGAGGGGAAATTGTGATTGAGATATAATAAATGAGAGAAGAATAAAAACTTCTCACATATAGATAAAGGTAATATATAAAACAGCTGCAGCTTTGTGAGCTTTCTTTGAAGCAAAGGCCAGGTCTGCTACTCTGAAGCCAAGAGGAGGAGAAACACTACAGATAAGCAAACTGTTGTAGTGAATCTCATTATGATCGACTACCCTGTGTTTTAACAGAGACAAACATATAGACAAACGTGTTTTAAGCAAAGGGTTACCTCATATGCATCTGCAATCAAAACAAAATTTTGGATTTTGAGAGAGACTTGGGGTATTTTAAAGAGAACTATCTCTATTTTCTTTGAATCAAGAAGTTTCCTACATCTGCTTCCATCAGTGACTAGATAAAGGCTCTCTGTTGACAATTAGTGTAGTCACCACTGTGAGATCAGATCCTGTCCCTGGCACTTAGATAGCTTTTGGAAACCTGTTCCCTATGCTGGATTACCTCACCCAGCCTTGATGCAGGAGGAAGAGCTTGGTTCTACCTCAACTTGATGTTCCATGCTTTGTTCAAGCCCATGGGAAGCCTGCCCCTTTCTGAATGGTAACAGAGGAGAAGTGGATGGGGAGAAGGATAGAAGAGAGTCTGTGTAACTGGATTTATGTTGAGGTCTTTGAGCCACTTGGACTTGAGTTTTGTGCAGGGCAATAGACATGTCTATGTGCATTCTTCTACATGCAGTCATTCAGTTAGATCAGAACCATTTGTTGAAGATACTTCCTTTTTTCCATGGTACAGTTTTGGCTTCTTTGTAAAAAATCATATGTCCATAGGTGTTTGGATCTATGTCTGGGTCTTTGATTTGATTTCATTGATCAATATGTCTGTTTTTATGCTAATACCATGCTGTTTTTACTACTATAGCTCTGTAGTGAGCTTGAGATCAGGGATGGTGATACCTCTGACAGTTCTTTTCTTTTCTTCCTTTTAAGATTTATTTAGCCAGGTAGTGGTGGCACACACCTTTAATCCAAACAATTTAAATTTAATAATAGGTGGATCTCTGTGAGTTCAAAGCCAGCCTGGTCTGTAGAATGAGTTCCAGGACAGCCAGAGATACACAGTGAAACCCCGTCTCAAAACAACAGATTTATTTATTTTATTTTTTGTGTGTGAGTGCTTTGCTTGCATGTATGTATGTTCACTGTGTGTGTGCCCAGTGCTCAGGGAAGTCAGAAGAGGGCTTTTGGGTCTCCTGTAACTGTAGTTACAGATGATTGTGGGAATGAACTCAGGTCCTCTGCAAAAGCAAAAAGTGCTCTTAACTGCTGAGCCATCTCTCTAGCCCTGGACTGGAGAATCATTCCTCTAGTGGGTATGGACATTGTTAGATTGTGCATATTCCATTGAATGACCACACATCCATGTTCATAACAGCATTGTGGGTAGCACTAATTGACATAGTGGGTATGGCGGTTTGAATAAGAATGACCTTGTCTTAGTCAGTGTTCTATTGCTGAGAAGAGACACCATGATGACTGCAACTCTTATAAAAGAAAGCATTTAATTGGTGGCTTGATTACAGTTTTTGAGTCTTAGTCCATTATCACCATGGCAAGAAGCATGGCAATAGGCATGTTAGACATGATGCTGGAGAAGTAGTTCAGAGCTATATCCTGATCTGTAGGCAGCAGGATGCTGGCTTTGGCAACACATATACTAAAACTGGAATGATACAGAGAAGATTAGCATGGCCCCTGCACAAGGATGACATACAAATGTGTGAAGTGTTCCATATTTTTAAGCTTCAGGCCCAGGGACACAACCTGGGCTCCCATACCCCCAGCCATTGCAGCCCCCATTGCAGGCTAGCAGGCAGGACTCTTGCAGGCAGGCCTGACTACCACCATCCCCCACTGGACCATGTAACCCCACTCCACCCCCAAAACCCACTCATCCTCTGAGACCACAGCTGCTCCCTGAGACACAGACTCCACCTGCTCCAATTGGACCAAGAGCTCTGATTGGACCAAGAGTGGTTCCCTGAGACACAGACACCATTTGCACCAATTGGAGGAATAGATGGCTAGATGCGAGTGCAAGATTACATTCAACAACATAAAAAGCAATATGGCACCACCAGAACCTAGTGGTTCTACATCACCAAGACTTGAACATCCCAACGCAGGAGAAGAAAGTTATCTTAAAAATGACTTTAAGAAGATGATAGAGGCCTTTAAAGAGGAAATGAAAAATTCCCTTAAAGAAATCGAGAGGAAAGAAGCAGCAGGTGGAGAGAGAGAAGAGACAGGACCTGGACTGGGATTTTTGAAATCTCAACACCCACCCTCAGTGGCATACTTCCTCCTACAAGACGACACCTTCCACAAGAAGGCCAGCACTCGGGAGGCAGAGCCAAGTGGATCTCTGTGAGTTTGAGGCCAGCCTGGTCTACAGAGCAAGTTCCAGGACAGGCTCCAAAGCTACACAGAGAACCCTGTCTTGAAAACAAAAACAACCCAAACATTTAGGAAGATTTATGAAATTTTATCCTGTTATAAATATGATATATCAATAGGGCAATTTACTCCTTTTCTTGAGACGTTTTCTCTGGATGATTCATCGTTTTTTCTTCAGATGTCTCATTTGTCCAGTGGTCTTCAGATTCCTTAGATGGTTGCCTTCATTCTCCTGGAAAGACAAAAACAAAACCCTGCCTCAACCCTAATTTGGGGAAGTTTCCCTCTTGGCAAGTTATATCTGATCAAATGAAAAACTTTTGTTGGTCTTATAAGTTAGTTTAGATTGAATGGTCATGCTGGTTGATGAACTATCACCTCTTCTAATCAAGAGGTCTTTCCTGTTCAAATCTAATCCTTATCAATTTTGGTAGTATCCATAACTTTTCTTCTCCTGTGGAATCAAAAGCAAAACCTCTTCCCAATGTAACACATATCCTGGTTTTCATTCTGAGGTCAGCACATCTTTAAAGTACACAGGCTGATTTAACTCAGTAGTTTTACTATTGTCCAATGTTTCTCTGCAGCTGTTGTCCCTTTCTCATTAGCATTTAAAAAATTTTAAGTTAATAAAGCATTGTGCAATCTATCTCTGGTGACCTTTATTACCCCTTTCTTTTTATTAAGCATATTCTTTTATAGTTTGATTAGATCTTTCTATAACTGCTTGTCCTGTAGGAGTGTGGTATACGTGTAACATGCTTTATGTTGTAATACGGAAAAAACTGTTTCATTTTACCAGAGACATATGATGGAGCATTGTCAGTCTTAATTTGTGCTGGTACCCCCATGGTGGCCATAACTGCTAACAAATGAGTGATTACAGAATCAGCCTTTTCAGAACTCAAAGCAGCTGCCCATTGAAATCCTGAATATGTATCTATGGTGTGGTGTACATATTTTAATTTTCCAAACTCTACCAAATAAAACACATCCATTTGCCAAATTTCATTTCTTTGAGTACCCTTTGGATTACTTCTTGCAGGTAGTAGAGTTTGGTTATACAAGGAACAAGTAGGACATTTTCTTATAATTTCCTTGGCTTGTTGCCAAGTGATGGAAAAATCTTTTTTTCAAACCCTTGCTATTGACATGGTGTTTTTCATGAAGTTCTGAGACTTCTAGCACATTTCCTGCCAATAGTTGATCCATGTCATCATTACCTTGTTCTAGAGGACCTGATAGACCCATATGGGACCTCATATGTGTTATATATAAGGGATGGTTTCTATTTCTGATTATTTCTTATAACTGAATAAATAATGGAGTCAATTCTGTATCACCTGGAATAAATTCAGCAGTTTCTACTGTGGGATGTTCTCTGTGTTGTGAATGTATTGCTATGATTGATTGATAAATAAAATGCTGATTGGCCAGTAGCCAGGCAGGAAGTATAGGTGGGACTAGCAGAGAGGAGAATTGGAGGAACAGGAAGGCAGAGTGAGGGAGATGCTGCCATGGGAAGATGTTAAGGTACCGGTAAGCCACAAGCCACGTGGCAACTTACAGATTAATAGAAATGGGTTAATTTAAGATGTTAGATCTAGATAGCAAGAAGAAGCCTGAGCCATTAGGCCAAACGGTTTAAATAATATAAGCGTCTGTGTGTTTATTTGTGTCTGAGTGGCTGCTGGCCTGGGCGGGACTAGAGATAGCTCCAGCTACAAGTTTTAACTCTTTCTACATATTGAGAGTCAATAACTATATTAAGACCCATGTCCACCCCTAGACCACATTACAAAACTTCTCTGGCATCATTATGAAGGGTCCAGGAATGTAGGAATAAGATAAAAAATATAGGACTAAGATAGAAATATAGGAATAAGATAAGAATATAAGAATAAGCTTAAGAGACAGAAGCTGACAGCCATCAGCCTGGCCAGCAAAAAAGGGATTAACCTCTAACTGGGCCTTTCCTCGTTTTATGATGGGCAGCTCTGTCAGCAACCCAAATGTTAATTTTTTATTAAAGATTGTCCTCTGTAGACCTGGGGTTAGCTATTTTTCAATAACCCCCTACCACTCACTACCAAAACCAAAGTTAACTTTTAATGAGTTCTACATGACAACCTGCTTTGCATTGTTTCATATTCCTCCCGCTATGGGAACCCAGTTATGTCAGAAAAAGTTGTGGGTTTGGGCAAACATCAATTAACTGCGTCAGAAAGGACTGCAGGGATATACAAATATTGTTTAGCTGAAACCCTCTAAAAATCTTGTTAATGGAAAATTGTAAAACCTAAAACAATTTGTCTCTAAAAATTTTTATAGGTTTTATTTATTTATTATGTATACAGTGTTCTGCCTGCATGTGTCCTTGCAGGCCAGAAGAGGGCACCAGATCTAATTGCAGGTGGTTGTGAGCTACCATGTGGTTGCTGGGAATTGAACTCAGGACCTCTGGAAGAGCAGTCAGTGCTCTTAACCACTGAGCCATCTCTCCAGCCCTTGTCTCTAAAATTTAATTTCAAAATTGTAAAAATTCCTTTTCCCATGCCTAATGCTTTCCCCTTACTATAAAAAGGGGCTCATAATCCCCCTCCAACTGCCACAGCCCTAGAATCCCAAACTCAGGTGGTGGTCTCAACTAGCTGATAAGCTTTTGTGCCCCGTGGTGATTCCCACCCCCACCCCCTTTGGTTTCTTTTGGAATAAAGTCTGCTTCTGGTTTAATAGACTTTGGTGATCTGTCCCCCATTATTGTATTACCCCGGACACAACAGCTAAGTGGAAAATTTTTATTGTAGATATGAAGGAAGGAACAGCCAGAGACATCTGGAAGAGTCCAGAGCAGAGAGATAGAAAGTAGTAGACTGAACATGGCTGACAGGCCCTGGCCATGAGAAAAGCAGGAGCAGAGCAGAGAGAGATGGGAAAGTGGTGGGTAGAGTGAGAGGTGAAGACAGAGAGTACAGGCAAGAAAGAAAATGCATGGCTGAATAGCAGAGAAAGTAGAAGTGAGTAGGTAGAGGAAAAGAAAACTCCTGAACCAGAGGACATTTAGGGGGCGGGGGAAGAAGACCTGAGAAGAACTGGGGTGCCAACAAGGACTCTGAAATGTGTAACAAATACTTGTTTTACTGAGGGAGCCTGGAGGTATGTTAATTTGGTATGTTAATAGGCACCACAGATAATCATTTGTCCCTTCTGCCAGTGGTAAGGGAAATGGCTCCTTTTGGTAGAAGGAAACTGAATTTCCTGAGGAATGCTGGCTTTTGTCTCACTGACAGAATATGGGGAAATGGAGTTTCCTTTGGACATGACATCATAATAACCATGGACTGTGAGCCCCAAATTAAACACTTTCTTCTATAAATTGCCTTGGTCATAGTGTCTTGTCACAACAATAATAAAGTAAGAAGATTAGCTGTGGGCTGGAGAGATGGCTCAGCAGTTAAAAGCTCTTGTTCTTGCAGAGAATGGGAGTTCAATTCCCAGTACCCACATGATGACTCACAACCATCTGTAACTCCAGTTCCAGGAGATCTAGTACCTTCTTCTTGACCTCTTTGGAGACTAGGCATACACATGGTGTACATACATATGTGCAGGCACAACACACATACACATATTATAAATAAATAAATCTAAAATCAGCTGCAACAAATGAATAAAATAGACATTCAAACAAACGTTGTAAAGTGCCCTGAAGAGATATGCTTATTTAGGGCAAGGTTGCTGTGGATCAAACCCAGGGCCTCCTGTATGCAAAGCAAGTACTCTACCAACTGAGTTATAGCTCCAGCCTAGATATGCTAATTCTGTTGAAAACAATCCTCAGGATCTTGTTAAAATAAGAAATCAAATGAGTCATTGCCTTTAATTGCTTTTCTCCCAGCATGTATCTGGCAGAAGAGCAAAATGTCCCTCAGGGTTTTTTGTCTTGATGGAGTTGATTTGTCTTCTTAGATACAGAAAAAAACCAGCAGAGCAAGGGATTATCAGAGAGTAAAACCAACTATAACTACAGGTGTTTCTTTGAAAGTCATTTTCACAAGATGAGGCAATAATTTTTAAAGGCCCAAGACACTCGCAAGACCTTGTATTCAACATGTCTATGTATAGATTTACTCAGAAAAAGGAGTAATTTAGTAACATCACGAATATTTACATCATTCTCCACATTGTGCCAGGAAACAAGATTGATAATCTTGGGTGGGAATGTTCTCAACTCAACACCTTATCAAATCAATTTCTTAAATTAGTTTTTGACAAAGAAGCCAAAAGCGTACAATGGAAAAAAGAAAGCATCTTCAACAAATGGTGCTGGCATAACTGGATATCAACGTGCAGAAGGCTGCAAATAGATCCATATCTATCACCGTGCACAAAACCTAAGTCCAAGTGGATCAAAGACCTCAACATAAATCCAGCTACTCTGAACCTGCTAGAAGAGAAAGTAGGAAGTAGTCTTGAACGCATTGGCATAGGAGATCGCTTCCTAGGTATAACACCAGTAGCTCAGACACTGAGACAAACAATCAATCAATGGGACCTTTTGAAACTGAAAAGCTTTTGTAGAGCAAAGGATACGGTCAACAAGGCAAAGCGACAGCCCACAGAATGGGAAAAGATCTTCACCAACCCCACATCTGACAGAGGACTGATATCCAAAATATATAAGGAACTCAAGAAATTAAACATCAAAATGCCCAACAGTCCAATTAAGAAATGGGCTATAGAACTAAACAGAGAATTCTCAGCAGAGGAAACACAAATGGCTGAAAGACATTTAAGGAATTGCTCAACATCCCTAATCATTAGGGAAATGCAAATCAAAACAACTCTGAGATACCACCTTACACCAGTCAGAATGGCTAAGATCAAAAACACTGAGGACACCTTGTGCTGGAGAGGATGTGGAGCTAGGGGAACTCTCCTCCACTGCTGGTGGGAATACAAGCTGGTACAGCCACTGTAGAAATCAATATGGCACTTTCTTAGAAAATTGGGAATCAATCTCCCCCAAGATCCAGCTATACCACTCTTGGGCATATACCCAAGAAATGCTCAATCATACCACAAGGGCACTTGCTCAACTATGTTCATATCAGCATTATTTGTAATAGTCAGAACCTGGAAACAACCTAGATGCCCTTCAACCGAAGAATGGATAAATAAACTGTGGTACATATACACAATGGAATACTACTCAGCAGAGAAAAACAATGACATCATGAGGTTTGCAGGCAAATGGAGGGATCTAGAAAAAATCCTCCTGAGTGAAGTAACCCAGACTCAGAAAGATAAACGTGGCATGTACCCACTCATAGGAGAATACTAGTTGGGGAACAAGGATGACTGGACGGCCACTCACAACACCAGGGAGGCTACCTGGAAAACAGGACCCCAAGAAAGACACGGGGGTCGCCCAATGACGGAGAAATGGATGAGATCTACATGAACAGTCTGGACGTGAGTGGGGGTAATGAGGGGCGAGGGGCGAGGGAAAGAGAACTTGGGGGAGCGAGAGATCCCAACTGGATCAAGAACAGAGAGGGAACACAAGGAATGTTCATGGTAAATGAAGACCACATGAGAATAGGAAGAAGCAAAGTGCTGGAGAGGCCCACAGAAATCCACAAAGATGCCCCCACAATAGACTGCTGGCAATAGTCGAGAAATAGCCCGATCTGACCTACCCTGGTGATAGGATGGCCAAACACCCTAATTGTTGTGCTAGAAACCCCATCCAGTAACTGAGGGAACTAGATGCAGATATCCACAGTCAGGCCCCGGGTGGAGCTCCGGGAGTCCAATTGGTGAGAAGGAGGAGGGTTTATGTGAGCAAGAGTTGTTGGGACCAGGGATGGATGGAATACAGGGACAAGTGGCCAAACGAATGGAAACACATGAACTGTGAACCAATGGCTGAGGGGCCCCCAACTGGATCAGGCCCTCTGAATGGGTGAGACAGCTGATTGGCTTGATCTGTTTAGGAGGCATCCAGGCAGTTGGACCGGTTCCTGTGCTCAGGGCATGAATTGGCTGTTTGAAACCTGGGGCTTAGTAGAGACCCTTGGCTCAGCCTGGGAGGAGGGGACTAGACCTGCCTGGGCTGAGTCCACCAGGTTGATCTCAATCCTCGGGGGAGTCTTTGCCCTGGAGGAGATGGAAATGGGGGGTGGGCCGGGGAGAGGGGGGCGGGGCGGGAGGAGGGAGAACGGGGAATCTATGGCTGATATGTAAAGTTGAATTATATTGTAAGATAAAATAAAATAAAATAAAAAATTAGTTTTAAGGACTCAGAAAAATAGTCTTCCTTCTAATGTAGCATTAGAAGAAAGATGACATTTCTATACTGCTTGTTAACATTTCTTTTGCTAATAATGAATGTACATTTTTCTTTATTACAATTGCTGATTTATGAGAGGGCATGCACATGCCACGGTACACACATAGAGGTCAGAAGACAACTTGGGGGAGTCAGTTCTCCTCTTCCACCATATGAGTACCACCCCCCAAATCAGGTCATCAGGCTTGGCAGCAAGCACCCTTACACACTGGCATGGAAATGTACATTTTAAACACTAGGATCTGCAATTACTTTAGTCAACTAGAAAGTTCTGTTTATGTTGTATTTCAATGGTAGGAATGGAGGAGGGGTCAAGCAGGATTTGGCCTAAATGGAATTCTTTAAAATGGAAGATTGGGAAGCCCGGCAGTGGTAGCACATGCCTTTAATCCCAGCACTTAGAAGACAGAGGCAGGCATTTTTTCTGAGGCCATCCTGGTCCACAAAGCCAGTTCCAGTACAGTCATGGCTACACATAGAAACCCTGTCTCAAAACAAACAAACAAAAATAAAGTAGAAGATAGATCTGATAATAATTACCTATCCATATACAGATGCTGTCCAGTGTTCTCTCACTCATCTCTGTCTCTCTGTCTCTCTCTGTCTCTCTGTCTCTCTCTCTGTCTCTCTGTCTCTCTGTCTCTCTCTCTCTCTCTCTCTCTGTGTGTGTGTGTGTGTACGTGTGTGTGTGTGTGTGTGTGTGTGTGTGTGTGTGCACGCAGTCACATGCTCGTTACCATACACATGTGGAGATCAGCAAATGATGTAGAGTATTGATTTTCACCTTCAACATTGTGGCTTTTTTTTTAAGATTCATTTTTATTTACATTAGTGTGAATGTATACCACATGTGCACATGACCAGAGAGGCTGTAAGAGGGTGTCAGATCCCCTGGGGATGGAGTACATGCAGACATGAGCCACCCAACATGGGTCCCCTGAGCAGCAAGCACTCTTAACAGCTGATCCATCTCTCCAGCCCCACCTTCTACCTCCTTTGAGGTAGGATCTCTTATCATCATTCAGTAGCTGGCCCATGAGCTTCCAGGGATTCTCCTGTATCTTCCTCCCACCTTGCTGTAGGAATACCAGGACTACAGGCATGCATCTTACCCAGGTCTAGCTTTACATGGGTTCTGGGCAATTTCAAGTCATGTCTTCATGCTTGCCTGCCAAGCACTTTACCTATTGCACCATCTCCCAAGCCCAGCAGTCCTCTTAATATGCATTGCATGCGTCAACTCATCTTTTCTTCAGAGTCAGAGATAGATGCTGTTAAACTTGTCCGTTGTACATACCAGGACACAGAGGCTTCTGCATCATCACATAATGTGCAGTTGTCCCTTGGTATCCAATAGGGACACTACTCTGTATAGCACCATGCTGTGGGATATCTTTCTGTATGCTGTGAATATATGTCACTCTGATTGGTTGATAAATAAAGCTGTTTTGGCCTATGGCGAGGCAGCTTAGAGGCAGGTGGGAAATGCAGAGAGAGAGACAGGGAGAAGAAAGGAGAGTGGAAGAGAAGGTAGCCACTGCCAAGAGAGAAGCAAGATGCCAGTAAAGCCACGGCCATGTGGCAAAATATAGATTAATAGAAATGGGTTAAGTTATAAGAGCTGGCTAGCAAGAAGCCTGCCATAGGCCATGCAACTGGTAATTAATATAAGCCTCTGAGTAATTATTTAATAAGCAGCTGCAGGACCATGGGCTGGGCAGGACCAGAGAAGCCATTCAGGCTACAGCACCAGGGCATTGTGAGAGGGGATGGGAGGGATGAATAGGGACATTTTTATATTCTGTGTTATAAGGACACACTTATACTCCATATTTGTTATGGCTAAACTTTTTTTTAATTTTTTTCATTTTTCTTTATTAAGAACTCCTCCACTCACTCCACATGCTATCCACAGACCTCCCCTCTTCCCTCCTCCCACCCCCCCAGCCCTCCTTCCCAAGCCACTCCGCATCCCCACATCCCCCAAATCAAGGTCTCCCATGGGGAGTCAGCAGAGCCCAGCACACTGAGCCTAGGCAGGTCCAAGCCCCTTCCCACTGCACCAAGGCTGTGCAAGGTGTCACACCACAGGCACCGGATTCCAGAAGCCTGCCCATAGACCAGGGACAGATCCCAATCCCCCTGCCTGGGTGCCCCCCAAACAGTTCGAGCCAAACAAGCGTCCTCTACATCCAGAGGGCCCAGTCCAGTCCCATGGGGGCTCCACAGCCACCAGTCCACAGTTCATGGGCTTCCGTCAGCATGGCCAGTCATCTCTGCACGTCCTCCCATCATGATCTCGACGTCCCTTGTGTTATGGCTAATCTTGATTGTCAGTGTGACTGGATCATCTAAAAGAAAAGGTCCTGGGCACATCTATAAGCAATTTCCTTCCTTCTTTCCTTTTTTTCTTTCTTTCTTTTTTCTGAAACAAAGTTTCTCTGTGTAGCTCAGGCTGTCCTGCAACTCCCTCTGTAGATCAGGCTGCTCTCAAACTCAGAGATCTACCTGTCTCTGCCTCCTGAGTGCTGGGATGAATGATGTGTGCCACCACCACCACTGACTATAAGAGATTTTCTAGACCAGGTATTTGAAGTAGAAAGATCCACCTTGAGTGTGGGTGATACCAAGCCTGATGACCTGTTTGGGGTGGTACACATACAGTAAAAGGAGAGAACTGCCTCCCCTAAGTTGTCTTCTGACCCCCATATGTGTACTGTGGCGTGTGTATGCCCTCCCATAAATAAGTAAATGATACCTTCAGATGGCAGGTTTTAAAAAGCTCCAAAGAAACTCTTTTTATTTTACTTTTTGCTGGCTTGCCTTCCCATCCCTTTAAAAGAATTTTTATTATTTTTAATTATGTATATGTGTTTGCATCTTTGTGTGGGTATGTGCATGTGAGCACAGCACCCATGGAGGCCAGAAGATGGTGATAGATTCTCCTGTAGTTAGAGTTACATGCAGTTGTGAGCCACTGGGATACTCTGCATGAACAAAAAGCAATCTTTTTTTTAGGTTTATTTATTTATTATGTATATAGTGTTCTGCCAGAAGAGGGCACCAGATCTCATTACAGATGGTTGTGAGCCACCATGTGGTTGCTGGGAATTGAACTCAGGACCTCTGGAATAGCAGTCAGTGCTCTTAACCTCTGAGCCATCTCTCCGGCCCCCCAAAAAGCAATCTTAACTGCTGAGCCAGCTCTCCATCCCCAAGGTACACACCCTGTAATTGTTTTTAACAAGGGCATAATATGAGAATATCACCATATATTCTAAATGTTCTTAAGAGACTCATTGATTCAACAAGCTTGAGAAGCACTTCCTTCTTGTCTCAGGCTCTGAGGTAGGCTTTTTCCTCTACTTCTAGTTTTCCCATTTAGTTCTGTTTGATTAATGTTTATGCTTCTTCCAGAAATCGGTTTAGGAACCCTTTTCTCACCTGAGTGTAGTGTGACACACCTGTAATCCCAGCACTTTAGGAGCCCGAGACAAGATGATCTCTAGTTCAAGGATTGTTTGAGCTATGTAGATGGAGAGAGCCCATCTCAAAAAAGAATATGCGTGGGCTAGTGAAATGGCCAGGTAGATAAAAGTGCTTGCTGCCAAGCCTGACCACCTGGAATTGCCCCCTGGTACCCACATGATGGAAGGACGGTACTAGCTTCTACAAGTCGTCCTTTGACATCCACATGTGAATCACACACACACACACACACACACACACACACACACACACACACGCACACACACACACAAATAAATACATGTAATTAAAATACTTAAGAGCACACACAAAAGAGAAATTTGAGAGAGAGGGGATATTCTTTCCTTAGTAAAGACTTCCCTGACACTACTTTACTTACTGGAAAAAATTGTTTGTTTGTGTTTTTATTTTCTTATTATTTTTAGTTCTTTATATATTCTTTGTTTTATTTTTTAAAAAATGTATTCGTTTTTCATACCAACCACAAATCCCTCTCTCATCCCTTCTCCCACTCCTCCCCAACTTCCCCCTGACCCACCTCCCTTCCCCTCCTCCAAAAAAGTAATTGTGTTTTTATTTTGAGACAAGGACTCATATAGCTCAGGCTAGCCTCAAACTCTATATATAGGGAGGTTGATCTTGAACTCCTGATCTGCCTTCCTCCACCTCCAAAATGCCAGGATTACAAGCATGCACCACCTGACTCCCTCTACCGACTAACATCTCCTACGACTGCATTGAACTCGTAAGTGTTGTCCCTGTCTTTTTAATGCCTTCCCGTACTATTCCTCACAGCAGCCAAAGCCAAAGGCAACTCTCAGCTTTTATATGGTCATTGATTCTCTGCTGAAATGAAACACACTCTGGTTGGGGTAAGAAATCTGGGGCTAGGGGGGCTGGAGAGATGACTCAGAGGTTAAGAGCACCGACTGCTCTTCCAGAGGTCCTGAGTTCAATGCCCAGCACCCACATGGTGGCTCACAACCATCTGTAATGAGATCTGGCACCCTCTTCTGTGTACATAATAAATAAATAAATCTTTAAAAAAATAAAAATAAAAAAGAAATCTGGGGCTAGGGGTGTAGCTCAGTGTGAGAGCATTTGTGTGAGCCCTGGCATGTGTGAGGTCCTTGGTTCAATTCCCACACTGGAAAACAGAAAGAAAAAGAAAGGAATGTCTCACATTGTCTTGAGCCTTTTAATTTTTCTGCATCATAAGTGTGGGAGGAAAAACAACATGGTGTGCTAATGAATGCCTTCTGATCTGACAGAATTGTTTTTACCAGACTTTCTGGTGCTTGGGAATTCAGAGATGTCAATTATAACATCGTTACCAGGGCAACAGAGGATCAAGGGAGATCAGCATCACTAATGCCTTAGGACACCTGCAAGGTTATTTCGTGCAAATTGTACTTTAAATGACAGATTCATAGGACTGGAGAAGGTAATGCATTGACAACCATAATTAACATCCATAACTCTCCACACTGCGTGGGACTACAAAGCACATTTATAGTCTTTTGATATTTCCAGTTTATCATTTTATCCAATTGGACTCTTGAGCTTGTTTCATGGTGTGAGATTCTATCTCTTTATCCACAGCCTCCCCTCCTCTCTCTTCCCTGCCCTCATCCTCTGCTCCCCTCTCCTCCTCTTTCGTCCTCCCTTCCCATAGTTGTAAAATAAAGGGAGGGAAAGAGAGCTTAAGAGAAGGTAGAGGCCTTTTGGTGCAAAGTCTGATGACCTGAGTTCAAGCCCCCTGGCCCATTTGGTAGAAGGAGAAAGTCAGCTCCCGAGAGTTGCCCCCTGACCACAACACATGCACTGTGGCACAGGCACACACACACACACACACACACACACACACGCACACACACAAAAAAAAAAAACATAATTTTTAAAAATTCCAAGCAGCAAGTTCTTCTTAATCTCTTTCTTATATTTCTTTTATTTTGTTATTAGTATCATACTGTTTAGTATGTACATAAGTGTGTGTGTGTGTGTGTGTGTGTGTGTAGAAGTCAGAGGACAATTTACAGGAGCTGGTTCTGTCTTTCTACCATATGGTTCCTGGGAATTGAGCTCAGGTAATCAGACTTGGAAGCAAGAACCTTTACCAATGAGCCATCTCACTGGCCCATGTTCCTTGAACTACTTATAGCTAGATACAAAGACTTGAAAAAAGAATTTGTTTTCAGACACAGCCTCACTGTGTACCCCAGGCAGGCCTTGAGATCTTCCTGACTCCTGTTGTAAGATATTTGATTACACTGTGTAAACATATGACACTCTGACTGGCTTAATAAAAAGCTGAATGGCCAATAGGCAAAATTGTTGAGGCAGAGAGGATGCTGGGAAGAAGAGTGGGGACATCATGAGATGTGAGGAGATGTGGAGGAAGCAGGAAAGCAGGATGGACAGTATGTAGATAAGGTAAATGAGCCTCAGGGTACGCACAGATTAAGTGAAAGGGGTTAATTTAAGTTATGAGAGCTAGTTAGTACCAAGCCTAAGCTATTGGCCAAGTTTCATAATTAATATTAAGTCTCCATGTCGTGATTTGGGAGCAGGCTGGCAGGACAGAAAAAGACTTGCAAAAAACTCCACCTCCCAAGAGATAGAAGATTACAGACATATGGTGCCACACTGGGCACAGAGACTAGAACTTTTTGGAAACCAGGGCCTTATGTGTGCTAAACAAGTGCTCTTCTATTGCTGAGCTACACCCCTAGCCCCTCAGTAGTGGATTCTAGGCAAGTGCTTTGCTGCTGACCCACAACCTCCAGCCCCAAATGACCCTTTTAGACATAAACAGGGTATTATGTAGATCTAGAGAACAAACTGAAGAGTAAATGAGGGCTGTCAGCTTCCTGTTAATCCTTCCTCACAAAAATACACCATTAAAATGGGAGCCAGAGGCCGAGAGGCAGACAGATGTCTGTGAATTTGAGGCCAGCCTGGGCTACATCATGAGTTCCATGGCAGCCAGAACTCCAGAGCTACATAAGAGAGTCAAAACAGAGAGAGAGAGAGAGAGCGAGAGAGAGAGCGAGAGAGAGAGAGAGAGAGAGAGAGAGAGAGAGAGAGAGAGAGAGAGAGAGAGATTGAGAGAGAGGTCTGCAGCCACTTTGTAGACCTCACTGCCAAGGTGCTAAATCTAGATGGCCAACAAACATTTCTGTATTCTTGCAGCTCCAATCTGCAATACATCAGCAACAGGAAGTGAGAGATGGCCTTGTGCCAGCCTTGTGAGTGATAGCTGGGGCAAGGAAAACTGTTTCTCTAACCACAGTGAATCTGACCCCAAGTGTGCAGCATTTCCCTTCCAGATAAGTAGAGTCTGTGATTCGCTGCAGGAGTGTCCAAAAATTAGACTCAGTTCTGACACTGACTCCCCAGACTTCGTGCAGGCCCAGGTTGAGGGCTCTGGCCCCCTAGACTGGGCCCACATCAGGTGTCAGTTGCAAGTGGTGGGTCTCCCTGTTACCCACACTTTTTCCTGACTTGGCTACAGATCCCACAACCCCTTGTCATCCTAACTGCCATAAGAGCTCAAGGACCTTGGAAAACACTCTCCTTACTACTTCAGTTTAGTATAAAAAATAAGCCCTGGAGTTCTGCAAGAATGGCAGGGGAATAAGAGAAGCTAGGGTGGGAAGGAGGGTAGAGGAAACAATGACTAAAACGCATTATATATAATATGACATTGTCAGGGTCTAAACTAAGTAAATAAACAAGGATAAGGTGATTCTGGTGGTCCCTGCCTGTAAATCCCAGCTAAACCAGAGGCCAAGGCAGGACAGCAAATTCAAGGTCTACCTAGGTGACAAAGTGAGTTCAATGCCAGCCTGGAAAATTCAGGGAGACCCTGTCTCGAAATACAAGATGTTTAAAAGGGCTGGGGGTGTAATTCTGAAGTAGAGTGTTTGCCTAGCATTTATGGATAAGACCCTGGGCTCTGAGGCTGGTGAGATGGAGTGCAGATGAGGGCACTTAACACCGAGCCTAATGACCTGAATCTGGTGCCTGGACCCACACTGTAGAAGGAAAGACTAACTTTCACATATGACAGAGAGAGAGAGAGAGAGATAGAGAGAGAGAGAGAGAGAGAGAGAGAGACCAGAGTTCAGTTCCCAGCACACGTTTGGGTGGCTCACAACTGCCTGTAACTCCAGCTCCAGGGGAATCCAGTGCTTCTGGCTTCCTGAGGCACCTGTATTCACACGTACATATTCATACCCATAATCCATCATCCCTATATGCACATCATAATGCACAAATCAATTACAATCTTTTTTTTTTTCAAGACAGGGTTTCTCTGTGTAGCCCTGACTGTCCTGGAACTTGCTCTGTAGACCAAGCTGGCCTTGAACTCACAGAGATCTGTCTGCCTCTGCCTCATGAGTTCTGGGATTAAAGGCGTGAGCCACCACCGCCTGGCTGTTTGTTTTGTTTTTGAGGCAGAGTCTCAAATAGTTCAGGCTGACTTTGAATTTTATATATAGTTAGGGATCACTTGGACCTCTGGTCCTCCGGCTTCTGTCTCCCAAATGCTGGCATGACAGGCATGTGCTACCACACCCAGTTTTATGAGGTGCTAGGGAGGGCTTCCATCATGCTGGGCAGGCGCTTTGTTAACTGAGCTATCGGCCCAGCTCCATCCTGGAATAAATGAGACTCTGTCTTAAAAAAAAAAAAAATAAGGAAGATATTTGCTCCCTCTATCTCCTCAGCTTCTCTACCCTTCCTACAGCAAGAAGGTAGTGTGGAACTACAATCCACAAATAGCCCTCACCAGAACCCCATGATGCTGGGCAGATACCCAGATCTTGAATCACTAGTCTGTGGCAGACTGGGACAGATGCACAAAAATGGTAGTGTTGATTAACTGCTGGGAGGAAGACTTTAGCCCTGCAGAAGTAAAAGCCTGTGTGTTATGAAAATTCTTTCCCACCCTTTCCCAACAACAAGCGAAAATACGATGTCACCAAAGTTGACTTGGGAAACAGTTGAGTTCTTCAGCTGACTTACAAAGCGCAGGTGAGGGCGTGCAGGCAGGAACATGGATGACCCCAAGGCAGCGGCATTGGAAGGTCTGCACCCAGCATGGATGATGGCCCCTCCATGGCGGCATAGACGGAGCAGCCCCGCAGTTAGCTTCCTCCATTCTATCTAGCCCCTCCATGAGACACCCACCCCAGCCCACCACTTGCAGCCACGGCAGAATTGCATACAAAATGCCTGGGAGGAGCAAATGAATATTCAAGGGAGAGTCCAGTGACCCCTCGCCTTCCATGAGGGAATGTCAACCATCCACGGGCCTGATTGTGATTGACACAAGTAAACACAGGTAACATAATGTCGACTTTGATTGTTCTCCTCAGAGGACATAGGTCTACAACACTGGTTGTTGAGACCACCAACTGGACCCTTAGCATTCAGACACACACGGCTGATGGACCTACGGCTGTTTCCAGCGCTGCCTGTCACTGTACCCAGGGCATGGGACAGCTGGTGTGGAAGGTTTTCAATTACATGCTCTATTGTGAGAATGGTATCACCACATGTCACAACCCATCGTCTGGAACAGACAACACCAGCTAGCCACTACAGTCCTAATCATGTACATGTATGTGATGGTCTAGATTCTAGTGTTGTTCAGAAATCAGCCACAGGGTGGCAGTAGCATGTTAACTGTTTAACTTGGATGCCGTCTTGATAGGTTTGTGCAGAAGCCCTTTTCTGCTACTAGAAACAAGCAGGTGAGTGAGGAACCAATCACAGGAATTAATCTAATCTGTGTCAAAGGGCTCTTTCCTGTTATCACTAGGGTCAGCCAGGACATTTCAGCCACGAGTTGATTGATGACCTAAAATTGACCTCTGGTCTCCTCTATGTGAGCGCTATGGCATGCATATAAACACATGTGCACCCAGACACGTGCGCGCGCGCACGCACGCACACACACACACACACACACACACACACACACACACACACACAAAATAAATAAGTAAATACATAAATAAATGTACAACAGAGAGAGAAAAGAAATCAGATGGGGGCCCAGTAACATAGCTAAGTGGGTAAAGGTGCTTGCCCTGTAAACCCGGCAGCCTGAGTCTGCTCCTAGAGCCCATGTAAAGAAAGGAGAGAACTGGTTCCATAAAGTTGTCCTCTGACTTCCATATGTGATCTGCAATTTGCACGTGTGTGCACACACATAGACACGCATATTGAAAATAAATAATAAAAACCCGACCTATAAAAATTATTTTAAAAAGAAAATAAATAATAAATATTCTTTAAATTTCTTAAAAAATTAAGTCAAAGGTATATCACAGAATAGTGAAGGACCTGAGGGCCATCAGGCTATAAGCCTCCTCTAGACTCATATCCAATCTGCAAAGTAGGGGACCCCTGGAAGTGACAACGTCCTCTAACTTTTGGAGGGAAGGCTCCATCTGAAGAGCTCACAGTCATATCAAGCCTACACAAGAGGACAAATGTCCCTGACTTTGTTCCTAGACCATAAGGAGCCCAGTGGGGAGGTCCAGAGGTTTCCTTCCCTTTGAGGCCCTCAAGCCATACAGACCACTGTATTCTCTGTCTTTATGGATGAGCCCTGAATGACCTAGAGCAGTGGTCCTCAACCTTCCTAATGCTGGGACCCTTTAATACAGTTCCTCATGTTGTGGTGACCCCCAACCATAAAATTATTTTCTGCTGCTACTTCATAACTATAATTCTGCTGCTGTTACGAATTGTAATGTAAATATCTGATAAGCAGATAGATTCAGGCAACCCCTGTGAAAGAGTCATTCAATTCCCCAAGGGGTCAAGACCCATAGGTTGAGAACCTCTGCTTTAGATGGCCTAAGACCTAGTCATTTATCTTGCTATGTCATTAAACCTGGTGAGATGGGTCTCACCCCTTGTCTCACATCAACCACCCAGCCTCACAGCTGTGGCTGTCATCCTGGGTCAGAGTATGATATCTTACATGCTCCACCAGGTCCCAGAAATTCTGAACAGAAGGGGTCTCAGATAAAAGAATCAACAAATACCAGACTCTTAAAGAGTTCCCAGCCCTTCCTATAAAGCTAAGCCAGACTTTACGTTCTGCTGACTATTCTACACCAATTTCCCACTAATTGAAACATTCGGGGGGTGGGGGAGGTAGGGTAGGTAAACCAAAGATCCATGTCTGGTAATGTGAACACTTGGAAGATTCTAGAAGCCTCCTCCCCAGCTTCATAGAAAGTAAACAATTTCTGGGGAGGAGTCTCTAACCCTGACCTGAGGTGATGTCTATCAGCTGTGCAGAGTCCTCACCACACTGAGGTGCATGCTTTGGAGAAGCAGCTACTTCTGAATCATCCCTGATCCTTTGTCAGGAACCTTTCACCCATACCCTCATTAGTAATGTCAATAAAAAATTATTGGTTCACCACGTTGGACTCTAGTGCAATGATAATTTTGATCTGTCATGCCCCCTCCAACGTGTGTGTGTGTGTGTGTGTGTGTTGTGCATCTTGCCAGGAAAAGTCAGTCACACAACAGTACTTTACTGTCAAATCTAACCCCAAGACCCTTCTAAAATATTCTGTATAGAAACCACTGACCTTGCCTGAGGTACTAAACCAGATTTTAAACAAGATTCCTGCTTGCCCAGCCTGAAGCTGCCCAATTCCCAGATGGTACAGTTTTATAGGGGCAGGATATGAGCTTTCATAGAAAGTGACAGTGAGTTTCACAGAGGTCAAAGGATCTGAGGCTCGTTATGGACAACCCCATATCAGCTCAAAAAACAGAATGAATTGCTTTCACTATGGCTCTCCAGCTGGAGACAGGTTGAGATTTCTCATCTACACTGTATTCAACTTATGCTTTCCCATACCCATACTTCTATCTGAAGCGAAAGAAGTCTGTTGAAACGCACAGCCCAGGACAGGTATGGTGATGCACACCTTTAATCCCAGCGCGCGGGAAGCAGAAGCACTCGGATCTCTGTGAGCTCAAGGTCTACCTGGTCTACATGGTTCCTGAACAGCCAAGATTACAGAGAGAGAGAACTTGTCTTAAAAACAAAAACAAAAAACACCTCCCAGCCCATAATACCTTGACTAAACCCTCCAGTTCTTTCCTAAGAGTTGCCATGGTCATGGTGTCTCTTCACAACAAAAGAACGGTGACTAAGACAGGTGCTTACCACCAACACTGACAGCATGACTTCCATCCCTGGGACCTGCTTGGATGAACCAACTCCCCAAAGTTGTCCTCTGCCTTCCATGCATGCATGCTAAGGTGTGATAGTGAAGAATGGGATCTGCCACTAGATGGAGACAAGCCATCATCTCTTCCGTTAAGACTTCTCTAATGGAGCCGGTCGTTCACCCGGCCAAGGGTCCAGCATGAGGAAGGCGAATCCACCTTAAACCATGCTAAAGGAACAGGAGTAGTAATTATCCCTGTAATGCGATACTTTGTTTTCCCAGAATTCCTGCTCTGACGCAGTCCCTACAAGCTATTGTGTGGTTCAGCTGGGTCTGCCCACCTTTCGGAATCCTGACTTTTTCTACTCTGTCATTTTCTTTTGGATACTGACCAGAACCTGAGCATGCTTTCCCTTGGTACTTTGGGCTTCCTTGCTTTGCTCGACTCCCCACCCTGTGGCTGACCTCCACGCTGACTTAATTCAAACAGCGTGGGCATTGTTTGTCTTCTCTTCTTGATTGTCCTCCTCTGAGCAGCTGCTGGGATTTACAGCTTGCCTGTCCTGGGGGTTTTCTTTTGAATTCTAGTAGGTTTTTCCTTGAGCTGGAGTTACAGGCAGTTGAAAGCTACCTGATGTGGGTACCAGAACTGAACTCGGGTCCTGTGTAAGAGCAGTTTGTGAGCTGCTGAGCCATCTCTCCAGTCTTGTGAGTGGCATTTTACATAAGACAGACTATGACAGTGTGCAAGCATGTAGAAGTAAACTTTAGATCATGAAACTTGAACACACTCGCCATATACCTATATGTGTGTATATGTGCATATATGTGTGTAATTTGACTTTACACACTATATATTATATATAATGATTTGTTTTTAAGGTTTGCTTTTATTATTTTCAATCATGTATATGCATAGGTACCTGTTGAGACAAGAAGCATTGACATGAGCTGGAGTTACAGGTGATATGAGGTACTTAACATGGATTATACTGGGAACCAAACTTGAATCCTCTGCAAATGTGGTATCAGTAATTAACCCTAAAGCCACCCCTCCAGCCCCCAGATACAGAAAATTTGTATATAGGGTTGTGATGTAAACTTTGTCCTTATTCTGTCCCTGTCCCAAAATAAATATTAAAATATTTTTTAAAAAGAAAGAAAGGGCTAGGCAGTGGTGGCACACATCTTTAATCCCAGCACTCGGGAAGCAGAGGCAGGAGGATCTTTGTGAGTTTGAGACCAGCCTGGTCTGGTCTACAGAGCTAGTTCTAGGACAGCCAAGGCTACCAAAGAAACCCTATCTCAAAAAAAAAAATACATAAAGAAAAGAAAAAGAAAGAAGGAAGAAAGGAGAAGGGGGCATGAGGAAATTGTTTCTGTCTTTTTTCCATGTGTTGTAAACTCTGTCTCAAAAAACCAAAACAAACAAACAAACAAAAACCACAAATCTGAATCTTCATCTCCATGACATGGAAAGAGAAGGGGTGCAAGTTGAGACTCATAATGCAGGAGAAGGTATGTGCTCCACTAGAATTGGAGCAGAATTAGTAGGCATGTTGGGTGGCAGGAATTGCTTCCAGACTTGTGTGTATAATAATGACGAAACATTGTTTAGTCAGATAAAAAAGAAAAGTTAAAGTAATAAAGTCAGGAGATACTGGAAGGCAGCCACGCGTTGGTAGGCAAGAGACATAACAAGTTGAAAACAGGCCGCAAGAATGGTTCGTGTTATTTTTACAACTTGGGGGCAGCCAAGAACCGAGTGGGAAGCAGACCAAGAGAGATGGTTTCCAGGTCAAAGTTCTACTATGCGAGTTCTATTTACCGTTGCCCTGGCAATGGATCCCCATTGAAGGCAATGAAGGATCTAGAGGAGCCTCTTACAAATGTGGTTGTAATTCAGGGGCTCTGCTTAGTCTGTGTTTGGTCTACTTTGGGGTAAGGTCGGAGGAGGAGTTTAAAAGGATTTGGTTGGGGCTAAAGATATGGCTCAGCGTTTAAGAGCACTGGCTGTTCTTCCAGAGGTCCTGAGTTCAATTCCCGCAATCACAAGGTGGCTCAGAACCATCTGTAAGCCGGGCGGTGGTGGCGCATGCCTTTAATCCCAGCACTTGGGAGGCAGAGCCAGGAGGATCTCTGTGAGTTTGAGGCCAGCCTGGACTACCGAGTGAGTTCCAGGAAAGGCGCAAAGCTACACAGAGAAACCCTGTCTTGAAAAACCAAAAAAAAAAAAAAAGAACCATCTGTAATGACATCTGGTGCCCTTTTCTGGCCTGCAAGCATGCATTCGGACAGAATCCTGTATACATAATAAATAAATCTTTAAAGGAAAAAAAAAGGATTTGGTTGGCAAACAAGGGAGATGTCATGAAGGAAATGACAGAGCTTCTGCTTCCTGTCCTCCATGAAGAAGCTTCTCCACCATTGTTCTACTTCATTACCAGCCCAGAAACATGGGACCAAATGCATGGACTGAATCCTCTTAAACCCGAGGCAGAGATAAACAGTTCTTGCTTTGTTTCTGTCAGGTGTGTGGTCGCAGTGATACAAAACTAACAAATGCATCAACGCTTCTGGAGATTCTCATTGTCCAGACAGCATCAGGTCAGGATCAACATAGCCTCTTATCTCCTAATCCAGTGTAAAGGTAGTACGTGCATAATTAAAACATAAAGCCTTATTATACAACTCTCATGTGGTGCGGGAGAGATGCTCCCCTAACCCCAGCCCACCAATATCTGAGGCAGATGGAAGAGCTGGCCCTGAGGTCATAAGAGCAAAAGAGCTGTCCCTGCCCTTCATCAGCTGCAGCACTCAGGAGATTGGCCCTTACACCTCACCTGGACAGCACTACTGTGTTGCTACTGAGCTGACCCTGAAGGTGTAGGTGTGGGAGAACCGCCCTGAGGATGTGAAAGCCAGAGAAATGCCCCATGCTTATCTCTGCAAGAGAACTAGCCAGGGCAGTGCTGGAGAGCTCCCCCTGGTGGTGAATACAGGAGAGAGCAGCTGGTGGGGCTGACTAACCCTGCAACTAACCAGGCCCAGAACTAGGGTTATGTGTTGGCTCACCCCCACATCCACGCCATCTGTGATCTGCTGGAGCATGGGGTGGGGGTGGTCTTGTGGACCCAGGGCTACAGGATCTCCAGGACACAGGCAGCGACAGAATGTCCAGGAAGAGTCCCAGTGAGGGCCCAGCGTCGATGGTGTAGCAGAGACCAGGGGCCTCAAACCAGACCAAAGATTCTTTGCAATGAACGCCTGCATGTAAAAATATATGGATAAAGGGGTCTACTGCATGGGGGAAGAAAAAACCTTATTTTAAATTCCAATACAGTAAGCACTCTTCAAAAAGAGTTTCCCAGCTGGGTAAGGTGGCTCACACCTGTTATCCTGGCACTCAAGAGGCTGAGGCAGGATCATTTCTGCAAGTTCAGGCTATTTTTAGTTATAGAATGAGACTGTTTCTAAAATGCCAAAACTTAATTCTTGATTTTTATTTAAGTTTGCCAGGGGCCTGGGGTTGTACCTCAGGGGTAAAGTACTTGCTAAGCATGTACAAGGGCATGGGTTCAGTGCCCTGTGCTAAAAAGCAAAAAAACAAAACATTGGAAGAAAAACGAGGATTTTAATCCTTCAAATTTGGGGGCCTGGAGAGATGGCTTAGCAGTTAATAGTACTGGCTTCTCTTCTAGAGGACCTTGGTTTAGCACCCAGCACCCACATCGTAGCTCACACCAATCTGTAGTTCCAGTTCCAGGGGATCATATGCCCTCTTCTGACGTCTTCGGGGAGCTAGGCCTGCAAGTGATACACAGACATACATAGAGGCAAAACATTCATACACGTAAAAAAATAAATTGCCAGGGGCCAGCCGGATGGCTCAATGGGTAACATGCTTCCTGCTAAGCCTGACAGCCTGAGTTCAAACACTGGGACCTGTGGGATGGACAGAGAAAATCAACTCCTGAAAGTTGTCTTCTCACCTCCACACACATGCTGAGGCATGTGTATCACCCCTTAAAATATATAATATATAAATATATAAAATATATAATATAAATATAATATATATAATTATAGCAGCCAAGTGGTCGTGGCGCATGCTACTCAGGAGGCAGAGGCAGGTGAATCTCTGAGTTCGAGGCCAGCCTGGTCTACAAGGGACAGCCAAAGTTACACAGAGAAACCCTGGCTCGAAAAACCAATATGTAATGTATGTAAGCTGTGGGGTGTCTTTCTGTACACTGTGAATACATGTTGTTCCCATTGGTTAATAAATAAGCTGCTTTGGCCTATGGCAAGGCAGCTTAGAGGCAGGTGGGAAATCCAAGGAGAGAGACAGAAAAGAGAAAGGCAGAATCTGGAGAGAGCTGCCAGCAGCAGCCAAAGGAACAACAAGACGCCAGCAGACCAGTAAAGCCACAGCCACGTAGCAACACGTAGATTTATAGGAATAGGCTGAATTAAGTTGTAAGAGCTAGCTAGCAAGAAGCCTGAGCCATAGGCCATGGCCATACAGTTTATAATTAACATAAGCCCCTGTGTGCTTACTTGGGACGGAGCGGCTGTGGGACCAGGCGGGAACACAGGAAAACTTCTGACTACATACGTAAGTATGTATGTATGTATGTATGTATATATATGTATATGTATATACATACATAAATATATATAATTGTTTTCTAAGTGTGGTAGAATGGACCTATGCTCACAGCAAAACTAGAAAGAAAGAAAAAAGAAGGGGAGAGGGTAAAGGGGGATGGGAGGGAGGAGATATGAGGGGGGAAGGGGTTTTCAAGAGAGGATAAAGTCACTAACATTAACTGAACATCATTTACCACAGACCAGTCACTGCTTTTAATCCTTCAACAACCCTCATAATGTGGTATTAAACCATTTTACAATCAAAGAAATATGGTAGTGTTGTCCACTCCCCTGAGAGGTCTAGGAGAGGACCCAGCAGGAAGCTACCGTGCAAAAGGGTAAAGGGTGGGTAATCCAGTGGAGTCTGGACACCTGGAGTGTTCCGCAGCCGCTAATCACCAATGATCCCGGCTTCTCTGCCCATCTCCAGACAGTATCTTCTCATCCCACAGGCCTACACCCAGTTTTGCTGAGGCAGGAGCCCACCGAAAGCAGAGTTCCTGCTATGCCAGTCGAAAGTAACTAAGATGCCCAAGCAGATGAGGACCATCCCGGCCACTCCCAAACGAATGAGGTTTCCCTGAGTATAGTCCGAGGAGCCGGAACCTATGGGCCAAAGAGAGGGAGACAGGGTGTTGGTGCCATACCCCAGAGTCTTGATGCTCTTCTGCATATCTGACACACAGATGGAGTTGTAGACTTCAACTCCCACGTCTCTAAATTGAATGGGGTTGATGTCCCTGGACCCTTGGGTCTGAAGAAGGCCCAGAGCACCTCACCTTCGGAGCTGATGACCAGCGGCGGGCTGCGCTGTGACAGCACATAGGGAGCAGATGGTGTGTGGTAATAACAACTGTAGGTGCCCGGAGCATGGGCGCCCATCAGAGGGAAGTCAGCCCAGGGATACACAGAGTCAATGTACTGCAGAGGGGTCGCCACACCCACACGGTACAGCGCAAAACTCATGCCTGGCATGCGGCCTGCACAGCGCAGGCTTATGTTGGCTCCTGGAGCTACCACAGGCCCAGGCAACGCAACCAGTGTTGGTCTGGGCAGCTGATCTGTAGAACACAGGCAAGCTTGTAAGTAGGCTGGCTTGTCTGTCTCTCTTCGCCCTCCCCTTCCTCCGCCCTTCTCTTCTGCCTGCCTCTCTTCCCATCCCCCAAACTCACCCTCCTCTTCCCCTATGTTCAAGAATCTCTTAATCTACCTCCCTATCATCTCTCTCCTTGTGTCCCTCTTCCCCGCCACACCCACCCTCCACCTTAACCTCACTCCTGTGCCCTTCTCCAATTCCTCCCGGATCTCACCTGTCACCAGCAGTTCTAAGACATTGCTGGACTGGGACCAGACACCGGGTCCCCAGTCTGTCCTGCGATAGCGGCAGTAATAACTGCCTCCCTGGGCCAGGGCCACTTCCTCCAGGAAGAACTCAGCCAGCTCCGTGGACACATCCCGGAAGAACAGGGGGGTAACATCACCAGTTCTGAAGAGTGCAAACCGCCAGGCAGGTTGGGGTGCACGGCACCTCAAAGTCACGTTGACTCCCGGAGTCACAACTGCAGCAGGATGAGCCCCCAGCCAGGGCTTGGGGTTTGAGGCTGGGGGAGCTTAATAAAGAAAAGTGCTTGGGTCCTCAGGACCCTCCACCCAAGCAGCCCCAGGAGACTTAGAAGAAGTTGGACAGACACCAATCTCTCTTGATCTTAGATCTCTATAAAAGGAGGGGAGGGCCTGGAGTACAATTACAACTGGCCCAAACTAGCTGAAAATCACAGGAGTAAAACTCTAACTTTGAGCTTTGTTTTGTTTTGTTTTGTTTTGTTTTTGAGGAAGGGTTTCTCTGTGTAGCAGCCCTAGCTGCACTGGAACTTGCTCTGTAGACAAGGCTGGCCTAGAATTCACAGGGATTCTCCTGCCTCTGCCTTCTGAGTGCTGGGATCAAAGGTCTGCACCACCATGCCCACCTCTAACTGAGTTTTCTGTTGTTGAATATTTGTTTACACTGTGAAGATGTGTCTTTGCCAAGACACCTTCTGATTGGTTTAATAAAGAGCTGCATGGCCAATGGCTAGGCAGAAAGAGGTTAGGCTGGACTTCTAGGGACAGAGAGGACTCTGGGAAGAAGAAAAGTGGGACACCATTGAGATATGGAAGAGTGGAACACAGACAATGGGAGAGAGATAAAAGCCACATCATAGAACATAGATTAATTTTAAAAATGGGTTAATTTAAGTCATAAGAGCAAGTGGGACAAGCCTAAGCTAATGGCCAAGCTTTTATAATTAATAATAAGTCTCTGTGCCGTTATTTGTGAGCTGGTGGCCCAAAGGAAAATCTGACTACAGCTTTTCCCTATAGTTATTTGTTTGTGCCCAGAAGTGAACCCAGGGTCTTATGCATTGTGGGTAGTCACTCACTCTACCACTAAGATATAGCCTCAAACCTTCTCCATTTTTTTTGAGACAAGTTCTTGTGTAACCCTGGCAGGCCTTGAACTTGCTATGTAGAGAAGAATGACCTTGAACTTCTGATCCTTCTGGATTATAAGCATGAGCCACCATCAGGACCACCACCTCTCCTCCCCATCTATGTAGTACTGGGGACTGGTGGGCAAGCAATCTACCAACCAAACTAAATCCCCAAGCCCTTCTCCGAAATTTTAAGGCATAGTTTCAAAATATAATACCAGAAATGGTTACTTTGTTTTGTTTGGTCTTACTGTTTTTGTTGTTGTTGTTGTTGTTGTTGTTCATTTGTTTGTTTTGAGACAAAGCCTCACTGTGTAGCTCAGTTTGTTCTAGACCTCACTAGTGGTGCAGGCTGGCTTCAAACTTGTAATCCTTCTGCCTCAGTTTCCAATTGCTAGGCTGACAGCCGTGTACCACCACACCTCACTACAAGCATTAAGGTTTGCCACATGTCAATAATTACTGCTATGGTTTGAACATGTCCCCCAGCTTAATCTTTGATATAACAATGTGGAAAGGTGGGTCTTTAACAGCTCATAGACTAGTGAACTGAAGAGATGACTCAACAGTTAAGAGTGTTTACTGCTCTTGCAGAGGACCTAGGTTTGGCTTCTAGCACCCACACTGAGCAACTTGTAACTACTTGTAACCCTAGTTCCAGGGGGATCTTGACATCTCTGGCCTCTGCACTCATGTACATATACTGCCACACAGACACAAACACATACACATAATTAGAAAAACAAAAATAAATCTCTTTCTTAAATAGGTGATAGAACAGTGGGGTACATGTAACCATTCCTCAGTGAGGGCTAGGGGGTGTGGCTCAGTGGTAGAACATCTCTCTAGGCTGCCTCAGTGAGGGACTGGGAGTGTTACTTGGTGAGAGAGTACTAGCCCACGACGTACAAGACCATAGTTTCAAACCATCCCTAGTACATATCCAAACAACAAAAACATAACATGGTCAATGACCCAATAATTCCACTGCCTCAGCATACATAGGCAAACTCTTATTTGTAAATAAATTTAAAATGTAAAAACAACTGTAATGATTGGGAAATATCTCCAAGACAAATTGTTAAGTCTAACATTTAAGACCCAGAGCAGAATGGGTCATGAAATATCAATTTTGATCTGGCAAGAAAAGGGGGAAGTGTGTAAATGCGTGATGTGTATGAATGCATGGAAAGCTTTTTGTAGGATCTGAAGCTTGTTTCAGGAACACAGGAAGGGGAAGAGGAAGATTGTTATATCTTTTGGTAATGACTGAGTCTTTATAACAATGAGTACCATTAGCTGTATCATTTAAAATAATAGCCAGGTGGTGGTGGCACATGCCTTTAGTCCCAGCATTTAGGAGGCATAGGCAGGCAGCTCTCTGTAGGTTCAAGGCCAGCCTGGTCTACAGAGTGAGTTCCAGGACAGCCAGGGATACACAAAGAAATCCTGTCTCAAAAAAACAAAAAAGAAAAAAAATAAAATAATAATAATAATAATAACCAAACGAATTTAAAATCAGGGGACTAGACAGTTGGCTCAGCAGTTAAAAGTACTTGCTGCTTTTGCAAAAGACTGGGGTTTGATTCTCAGCACCACATGGTGGCGCATAACCACCTATAACTCCAGTTCCACAGGATCTTCAGCTTTCTTCTGAGCTCTGCCAGCTCCAGACATGGATGTGGTGCATATACATGCATACAGGCAAAATACTCATACACATAAAATGAAATAGTTAACTGATAACTCAGATATGAAAGGCTTCCCAGATGGTTCTCATTTAAAACTGGAGTACAATGGGAGAAAGGTTGAGAGAAAGGAAACACCGACTCCATCAGAAAACCCAAGATGAAACCATCTTGGGGTCGGGGAATCCTCCTTTTGTGGAAAGCAGTTTCCAGCGAGAGAAGCTGGTATAATGGGCGTTGCAGGAAATCCTATGTCTGGACAATGCCAGGATCTGAGCCTACAGTTGACCTATATAATCACATTAAATCCTTACTGCAGCCCATTTTCCAGAGAAGGAGATGGAGTCTTCAAGACCCTGGTTTGTTCAAGGCCATGCAATGAAGAAGATGGTCTAGTTTAGGTCTCCTTAATATCCACATTCATGGTCTTCTATACTCACCTCCTATGGTCGCTAAAGGCATGAAGGGAAGAGAAGGGAGAAGAGAGGGAAGGCAAGGGGCCAAGGAGGAAAGGAATGGAGGAGGGAGGAGAGGAAAGGGAGAAGGAGGGAGGTGAGGGAAGGAGACGGGAGAAAAAGAAGAAAGAAAAGGAACAAGGGAATTAGGGGAAACAAAGGGATGGAAAGAGGGAGAAGGAAGAGGAGGAGAGGGGAATAAGGAAATCTGGGGTGAAGCTGGGCATCAAAATAAAATGATTTGGTGGAGATGGGGTGTGAGTAGCATAAAGGAGAGCATTTGGAGTAAGCCACTCACCTGTTGGTGTGAAGTCTGCGTGACACACAGGCCCTGCAGAAGGTTAGGAGCCAGTTCTTTACGAAGCCCTTGTGACTACCAGTCTTCCCTCATTGGGAGCCCTAGAATCTGATTACACAGTTTCTTTTTCCTCTGGGAAATAAGAATCCCATCCCTGTCTTCTTTAGGATCCAGCAAAACTCTAGACTTCCATTCCCCCAGGTACTTAAGAAGCCAGTGGTCTGACCTAAGAGAACGGGCCTTTGTTCTCCCTCTTGGGGTTTGGAAGTCTGGATGCCCTCCTCTTTCCAGTGCAGGAGTCCTGCCCATCTGTCATGAGAACTGAGTATATTCCTTGACCCTAGATATCACTTACTTTCCTCCTGCCTGGAGATCCAGAGAAATCTATGCTCACCCCAGACCCAGCAGTCTTTCTTCCCCCATTTAGGACTCAAGTATCTGGGTACCAGTCCTGACTCTTTTTTTCTAAACTGGATGTTGATTGCAGATAATCAGATACAGCTCTCAGCCCAGCCAAGGACCCACCCACACACAGGGGAGGGACAGCTCACAGAGAGTCAACAGCTGGAGTATCAGCGACAGGATCATGGCAGGCACTCTCTGTGGAGCTGGGGAAAAGGCTGACCCTGCCTTCTATCCTCTGAGGAAATGAAGCAACACCAGAAAGCCATGTGAGAGCCCTGTTTAGGGAAGAGAGGAGTCAGGTGGAGGCCCCTGGGTAACCGTGTCATTGCTGCATTGTCTTGGAAAAAGTTGCAAGAGGGACAGTCATAGCCTCCGGTATTCATTAATTCCATTTAAAAGTAGGGGAGGAGGGCTGGGGATGTTGTAGCTAAGGGGGAGACTGCTTGCCCAGTGTGTTCTAGCCCCAGTGGTGAGAGGAGAGAGAGAAAAAAAAGGAGGAGGGAAAAAACAAAACAAAACAAAAAGGAGGAAAGGGGAAAAGATCCTTGGTGCACAATGTATACTATGCTGGTGAAAAAGAGAAGGCTCAGACTCCATCAGTGCCTCACAGTCCCGGGTCTCGCTGGCTCAAGCCGATAACTTTTTTTTTTTTTTAAAGTGATGTGCACTGTCTTGGAGGCCCAGGCTTGTAATCCCACCTACTTTGGAAAACCAAGGCAAGAGGATCCCAAGTTCAAA